>JABXWE010002250.1:0-17089 GCA_014611495.1 Limonius californicus | reverse complement strand
ATTCAGACTTTCATTAAGTTGAAAAATAACTCGTCGTACATATGTTGTTTTAAGCCTATTGTTTGGTGGTTCATCTTCACAAACGTGTAAATCCATATTTTATACTATGTTGAATGTTCTGTACGTAGTACTTAGTCGTACAAATTATTTTCCTAGTCGTGATGAAATTTTAGCAAATCTACCTACATGTTTCAGTATGTTTAAAAATGTTAGAGTCGTTATTGATTGTACAGAATTTTTTTTACAATGTTCTAATTGTCTGTGTTGTCGAATTGGAACTTACTCGCATTATAAATAATATAATATAATATAAATAATAATTATAAATAAATTATTGTCACTCATAATTACGGCCAAAATCGAACAAGAACAAAAAATACACAAATTCACTAAATAACTACACTGCGCAACGATTTATTTACAACCTGCTGGCGAGTGAGACTGTGTTTCACCTAAAACAGCTGATTGTGTGCGCGCGGGAAAAGTTAATTTGAATCGCCTATACACGAGAATATACAGGCTGTTTATGAATAGTTTTACAGGTTATAATATAATATAACTTCATTATTAATAGTAGAGATATCAGAACGTTTCTTGTTTCATTTCAAATATGGTTATTGATGCTACAAAATAGCGTATGAAAATTTTGAACACTGCTTAGTATATAGCTGTGCACAGTGTCGTATAAGATTTGCTTTTAACCTTATAAATTTGAAATCGGTAATAAAAATAATGTATGTTGGTGTTTTTACATAAAT
Source organism: Limonius californicus (assembly GCA_014611495.1). Taxonomy (NCBI): domain Eukaryota; kingdom Metazoa; phylum Arthropoda; class Insecta; order Coleoptera; family Elateridae; genus Limonius; species Limonius californicus. Next base: position 16,331 of record JABXWE010002250.1, on the reverse strand, counting down.
ATTTTGGAGCAAATATTTTTTTAAATAACATAATTAAAGTGGTCGTGATCTACAAAAAATTACCAAAAATAGATTCAGAAACGGAAATTCTAGCTGCTTTTAAAAGTACACCAAAGCCAAATGATGGTAAATTTGTTAAAACAGCGGAATTTTTTTTAAAGAAATTATATAAGAGTTGCTTAGTTGTAACTCCAATAAAACACGTAATTTTCCTGTACTTTCCAAAAGCTAATTTTCATTATACATTCTGCAGGATTGCAATGATGGAGCTATTAAAAATAAGTTAATTAACATTTCCTATTTTACGTACGGTAATAGGTGTTTTTTAAACAAGATATCCCCGTTTGAAATTAGGTGCAAAAATTATTAAGCAAATCATAAACACTGATTTAAAAAACTGACAAAAGTAGTGTAAAAATCCGACATTCCAAGTGTGCTTCCCAAAAGTAACGGATAAAATCTATAAAATCGTTGAGAAAAATATTTCATAAAAATACTCGGACACGTCGATTTTTATTTTTAAATTGTCATTTAGTAATGTTATTTTCAACCCCCCACCCTTCAACCCCTAAGCCCTAGCAACTCCAACTTTAAAATTTCAAATCATCTGATAGCTTTCTTTATGCTGAATATAACAAAAAAAAGTTTTTTAAAATCGGTTGATAAATAACGGCGATATTTAACAAAATGTATTCAAATGAAAGTGCCAATATTCGAGCAGGCGTTGATACGGTTGTAGCAATGAGTGATAAAACAATTGAAATTTATCGTTCTCAGTACGTTTTAATGCGTTTACGTAGTATTTTTAAATTTGGATGAAAAAAAATTATTTTTATTAAAAATTTTTTTTTCCCAATTTCTCAAAACCCGTCGCAATGTTTACAGGATGTACTGAGAACATAAACTTCAATTGCTTTTACCACACATTGCTAAAACCGCATCAACGCCTGCTCGAATATTGGCACTTTCAATTGAATACATTTTGTTAAATATTGCCGTTATTTATCAACCGATTTTAAAAAACTTTTTTTGTTGTATTCAGCGTAAAGAAAGCTATCAGATGAGGTATCATGAGGGGTACTTTGCTATTTGAAATTTTAAAGTTGGAGTTGCTAGGCCTTCGGGGTTGAGGGGTGGGGGGTTGAAAATTACATCTCTAAATGACAATTTAAAAATAAAAATCGACGTGTCCGAGCATTTTTATGAAATATTTTTCTCAACGATTTTATAGAATTTATCCGTTACTTTTGGGAAGGACTGTATAAAGATTTAAATAACATTAAGTATTCTTACTTCAGTAAATTATACATTAGGTATAAATAGTAGTGTAGAGTTGGTTGCATATTCACATACTTTTCCTACTATTATAGGGTAAGGTAAGGTAAGTTGGTGATAGTTTCAAGAAAATGTAATCTAAGTTCTATTACCATGCGATTTTCGCTAGATTAATCTCAGGCTACATATAAACCAAACATTTTAGAGTAGAACTACAGCATCAGACTAATGAAAAAAGATAACACACAAGAAAATTTCGAATTTTCCGAAAACAATAATAGATAAGGTAAATTGATTATACATGTCAACAGTTAATGAAACACACGGTGTAAACGCAATACACAATTTGTAATTAATAAAATACAAAGGTAAAGAACGCTCTGCACTGGCATTAAAACCAGCCCAGGAGACGACCCTTGCCACACGCCGCAAGAGCTACATTCAGAATAATATTCTTTTACTAAAATATCAACAAGCACTTCCATATTTCGGGCAAGCCGTCTCGCAGACCGTTTATGGGCGTAATTTATGATGTAATGTGATACGTTCCTTGGACTTCATAATTCCAAGAATCAGACCGAAATCTTTTGTTATTGACTTTGCGCTAACATACATGTCAGCATTCGTCTAAATTATCGCCCGTTTTTGTTATGGAGCCAACCGACCGACGGAGGGATTACTGGAGCTGTCGTTATTTTATGAATAAGGGACTGTTTGTTCACGTGGCACACGTTTGTAAACACTCGGCTGGTGAATTAGCTCGACGCTCTAACACAGGGCGGTCATTGTTGCCATGCAGTTATACGTTTTAATTATATTCGTGTAAAAAGGGGATTCAGAGATGGTATCTCGACCAAGTCGGATCGCTCTTAATAAAGTCCAGTAATCCTTCAACTGTTGTGTTTTATTTTATTATTAAGATTCAAACCATTTTGAATCTGACATACATATAAATATTTTGGTGATAGAGGGAAGGTAATTTGGTGAATCATAATAACTGCTGAATATCATAATATTTTATTTAAATATCATAAAAACAATGGCATTTTACCAAGATTTCAGCCTATTCTGAGTCACTGCCTTCTGCACAATTGTCGCACATAAAGACACCGTCCTCGCCAACAAAACTTGTAGTTTGACAGTTTTCATGGTATGGTGTGGTACAGAATGAACACTGGACTCATTTTGCCCCATTCTTGGCCTTGACATCAGCTTGAAAAGAGGATTTGCACACCCCACCCTTCCAGTCATCATCCTTTATCCCACGTTTTGCCGTAGAAGGTTGGCTTATAGTTATATCGCCCTGTTTAGACAATAGCCTTTTTGGTGGACGCCCAGAAATTTTCTTGGTTTTTGCTTCTTCTGCAGGAGGCGTTAGACATTTTGCTGTAGAATCCCGTTTTGTCTCTCTTATTTAAGTTCCCTTTAGGCGTTGATGAAGGAATTTGCAATATATTTTCTACAGATTTGTCCAATTTTGGCTGCACAGTAACATTACCAGTGTTGGTGGGTTGAGGATCCATAATTTGTAACTGACAATTAGTCAATAACGATGGTGCAATGGCCTCATCGACAATGGCGTCTCAATTGAGAGGGTGTGTTCCACTTTTCTTAAAAGAATTCTTAATATTTATCGAGGTAAAACTATTTAAATACGCAGGATTAAGAATGGAATGAAAATTGTATCTGTTTGGTTTATCAGCGGGGTTATCCCTCATGTAGGAATCTAAACTCTTTGACCAAGCTGCCTTAAGAGGTCTGTCAACGTCTAGAGGTTGTAGTAAATGGTTGGTGTGTGCGGGAAAAGTGAAAAAAAAAATACTATTTTCTTTGGCTAGTTCAATTATTTCTGGACCGATATGAGAACCATGAGAATCCATAAGTAAAATTACTGGGACGTTCTTTTGGAATTGATGCAATAAAAAACTTAAACCATTCTACAAATAGATCTGTGTTGATCTATTCCTTATGAGATAACTTGATCATTGAATTAGGAAGAGCATCTTGTTGTAATAATGGATTCCAACGCACACTTTTGAATATAATTAAGGGTGGGATCCAGGTACCATCGGCACAGATACATCCTAGTAAAGTATAAGTTTCTCCTCGGTCAGCATAAGTTCTTTTGTAAATATATTTTTTTCCTAACGACGTAATGACTTTGCTTGGTTTTATAACATAGGACAGACCAGTTTCCTCGCAATTCCAGATACGTTCAGGCATATCCTTGATTCCCAATTTTACCATCAAATTTTCTAGTTTTAGATGAAAATCATTTAGAATTTCCCTATTTCCCATAGATGCCCTGTACGCAGCTAAATTTTCGGGAACCCGAAGGGTCAATCCATAGCGGTCTTTGTAATGGCTCCACCACCATTTGCTGGCTATTTTCCTTTCTTCATTAGAAAAGTTTTGTCGGTCTACTGCTTCAGCCAGTTTATAAGCCAACTTTCTCACTTGATCTACAGTCAACCCGAACCCAAGTTCTAGCATTTCAATGATGTAATTAAAAATGTTTATTTCTAAATTAGCAGGTAGAGCGTGCGGTCTTCCCATCTTTGGTAAAGATGATGGTAGAGCGTTTTCTCTATTTCTCTTTAAAAATCATTTTAATGTAGACCAAGGAATTTTCATTTGTTTTGCAGCCCCATAAATGCTTTTGTTTTCTTTCTTCACCATTTTCGCTACTGCTACTAAATCGTGGATGTCGTAATCTCGATAGCAACCTTTTTCTTGCGAATTTTCCATCTCCGACATCTTAATAATCTAATAATAAGATAAGGTATATTAGTGACATAGGTAATTTGGTGATACCTTTAAATAATATTTCCATAGTTTTTTAAATGCTGCTTTCGAATATTTTAGCAAAGCACCAAAAAATTGCAAAGATAAGCTTGAAATTGTACGCCATTTTCTGAACGAAAACAGCTAAGAAACATGCATGCATAACCTAAGCTCTCAAAACTAAACAATGGCAATATAAATTAAACTAATTGCACTAAAAATTAGTTTATACTCTTACCTACCTTCTGTAAAATTATAAATCTCCTATGCAGAAAAGAAATTTTTTATTTCAGTATATTTCAATAACTCGAGGAATGGAAGCCCTTTAACTCACTGTTAACACAACAGCACACGTGGCATAATGTTTACAAGCTGTAAAATCAAGCTAAAATTAATTCCCATTTATATGCATCCAACTGTGATGCATCCTCCATCTATCCACCAAATTTGAAAGCCTTCGCAGCATAGGTAATTTTCTGGGGAATTTTTAAAATTTTATCACCAAGTTGCCTTACCTTGGAGCTATTAAAATAAACCGAAATTAACATTTTCTATTGTGTAAGAGCGTCTTTTTCGCACCGGGACGGGCGGTGGGAATTTTTACAAAGCAAATATAATAAATAACTAACACTCATCGATGGGGTCTCGAAACCAAATTCTCGGGAACTCGGGATTTGGCAGCTTCAGACATGTACGCAGTGCACTCATAAACTAAACACACGAACAGTCACAACCCCATTTCAGTACAAACCAGCAAAGCATGGAACACACAAGCAATAATATATTACTACATTAGCATTGCAATTTTACATTTCTACTAACAGGGGGTCGGGTATCTCCCCGTAGGATCCCGCGTAGCGTCTAGTAGCTCACCTTTGGCACCATGACAGGACCGACTCTAGTAGTTCTTGTTCGGGGTGAGGTGCTCTTGGCAGGGTCGTGTTTAGTAGATCTTGACTGATGTACCTAACCTGTAACGGATACCGGGTAACCGAATGTTACCACCGGTCAATGGGTTCCGTTCCCCCATGTCATTGTAATCACCAACCGACCTGCGCCAGCCGCCGTACGCGCATCACAAGGAAAAGATTGAGACAGGCTCTCCACGGGCCACTCTGCAAAGTGCAGTGCAGAGATCACTGGCTAGTCAAGCAGATCGAGGTCAATCCGAGTGAATGCGTCCAATCACCAATTACCGACTCTTCCAAGCATCAAGCAGCTTAAAAAGGAATCCTGCGCGGCTACACAACCCACAGGAACTTTGGAGAGCTCACTGGCTCCCCAAGCATAGGTGCCACAGGCCTGAATAATAAGGACACAGTAATTACAAGTACTACCAGTACTACCTCAAGAAACATAAACAAAAGCATTATCTACAACTTCAATCAACAACTACTCATCTCGCTCAATCCCACTACCTTACAGGTAGCTAATGCATACATAGGTATTCATCACTTCAGTGCATTTATCAACTAAGCAACACCCATATACTGTTAATTCACTTATACCGAACGCGCGAACTTCGAACCCATCTGAGAAGCCACCCCTACAGCCGTTTTGGAGCCACTACGCTAATTTTCCTAAATTTTATCTAAAAAGATCGCTCTGCGACGAGTCTCGGGTCTTGGAAAGGCATAACCATAAATATAATTTATTACACAAGAGGGCAAGTAACCACAATATAAAAAAAACAGCTTTATTGACAACTATAAGAGCATACAATAAATGTGAAAGAAATTGTCCAAAAATATTATTCCTACAGTTGTCATTTGGAGCATTGGAGTTGTGTAGGAAAGTCATAATCAACTCAGAGCTTACTGTCGGCTACAAATGTTAATATCGACAATGCGTGTGTGTCATACGTGTATCAAATACGTAAATGTAATATATTTTCGGATATATTTATGAATCTAAAGTAGGGAAGCATAATTTGCGATATTTACAAAATACCCAGGATCTTTCAAATTTATTTGTTACATAAAGCCAGTGAAACTTGAAAAAATATACGGTACATTTAGATTCGTACCGGTATAGACCTTCCTAAATGCGGTTAATAAATTGAAACAAATAGGTAACAATGAATCAACAACAATTTGAAAAGTGAAGCAAGTTTAGGGGTAACAATTTAAAAACGTGCAGCGTATTTATGGGTTTTTTTGGTATATTTGAACATCTGAAGTAATAAGCAGTAAATAATATTTGGGTTAATTACCTTGTGAAACGATTTTACGAATACGAAGATAATCAGTCCAAAGTTTGATCTTGCGCAGGAGTTCCATCCTAATTTCATCTAGTGAATTTTATCAACACCAGAAGAAAATAAGCAAGTGCTTCTATGTGAAAAAGCGGGCCCGTTCGAAAGTGCTTTTTTAAATTAGACCGTACTATTTAATTCATGTAACTTTGTCATTTAATTGTTAAAATTGTTTAAGGTTTCATAAGAAAAAATCTTAGATAATTCGATAACATTTAATTTATTTCTTTGTTACATCCATATTTTATAAAATTCATGTTTACTACCTCCTATCCTTTGTCTTGTTTAATTAACCAGCACAGCATTTAAAGGTTATACAATAGTTACCAAAATCTATATTATAAACCCTGAAATAAGAGTTCTTTTAAAGTTTATGTTTGAAATGTGTCCTTTGTGTTGTTTTAACAACTTATGTAATAATAGTGTAATATTTTTTTACATATGAAATCATCTTTATTACGATTACAAGTGAAACAGCATTCCCCCTTTTTGCAAACGTAATATTTTTGTCGCTTGAATGTGGGGTTCATATGTAGGTCCCTCAATAACACATAATAATAATATATGTACAGGGAATTTTTTCTTTTTAGTATACATTGCCTATATATACTTTTAAAAAGAACGCATTAATTGCGCCTATTATGTAGGCAACTAACTATACAGACAACTAAAGCAATCAAATTAATTAAAGGTTAAAAAATAAAATTTGTCTTTATTTAGTATCTTTTTGCTATTTTTATACAACCATGTACAGTAAAGCCGAAAAAGTGGAAATTCTAATGTGGTATCAGAATGGTAAAAACTTAAGAACTGCGAGAGACTTATTTTCAGTAAAATATCCAGAAAGACCTATTCCATATAATGGAACCACACAAATAATTGTTAGAAAATTTAAATCAGAGGGATGCTAAATAAATGTTCATAAAATAAGAACTGAAAGTAATCACGTAAATGAAATTAAATATTTTATGCTACGTTGAAGAAAACCCCATAGTATCACTACGAGAAATAGGTTCACATTTTAATGATTCTAAAACCTCGGTATTTATAACACTAAAAGAATTTAAATATAAATCGTACAAATTTTCGAATCATTAACAACTATTCGATGGAGACAAAGAAAAAAGAACAATCTTTTGTGAAACATTCTTTAATTTGCGGAATGAACATGAATGCTTTTGAATAAGATCGTTTTTAGTGATGAAGCAACTTGCACAAAAAATGGAGAAGTCAATTCACAAAATTTTAGGTATGTATTATAATTCCTCATCTATCCACTATCCAGTATCCTGATAAACTTATTTCTTAGATATTGATCCCGCACTAACTGCCATTTACAAAACTTAACTCACAGTCAATACAATGGGAAAGTTAACGTATGGCTAGGAATAGTTGAACATCATTCCGGCAATAGATAGCTTAAACATCGATGACCCGTGGTTTCAGATGGATGGAGCCCCTCCGCATTCCACGAATGCTATAAGAAACTTTCTAAACGACAGGTTTCCAGGACGTTGGATAGGAAGATTCGGTCCTATACCGTGGCCCCCGCGTTCTGCAGATTTGTCGCCCAATGACTTCTTTGCTTGGGGATATCTGAAATCAAAATATTATACAAATATTCCAGTACAAAGTATTGATGAATTAGAAGATCGCATACGTACCGAATGCAATAGCTTGAATCCCGACTTTCTTGCGAATGCTGTGCGTGCCTTTCAACATTGTTTAGGTTATTATTTAGAAGTAGAAGGTGGCCATTTGGAATACTTGTTGTAACTGTTGTTTTTATTTTCATTTCCGTTTTCTGTTATTGATATTTAATGTTTTACAATGACTGTCGTCGTTGCTGTTCAACTCATTTTGATTTACCTATTTAATATAGACACTGCATCAACATAACCTTCATACTCAAATAATTCACAACTATAGTGACGTTAGCTTTTGTTTTTTTTTAATTGTGTTACATAATAGGCGTCATTGATGCTTTCTTTTTAAAAGTATACATAGGTAATGTATACTAAAAAGACAAATTCCCTTTATATGGTGGATATCCCGTGAAGTGATATATGTGGTTACCTAAATGGTTACGTATTATCTACTTGGTGTTATATGTGGTTTACAAGTACTGGGTCCTATTATATACAAGATTGGTGTGTCTATGTAAGTAGTTGTTGGAAACAGTAGTGTAGTGAATATATGTAGCTACATGAGTCTGTGTGGCATGCGTAATCATTATTCCTCTAGCAATGATAGGGGGAGTAGTCAGCTGACAGAGGTAGCCTCGTGAAGACGCCTATTTGAATCATTATGATTACTATGAATGTTATATAAAAGCCAAAAGGGTATCGGCTGACTTTTACGTGGGGGAAAGGTCGCTAATTATACTCTCCGCTTCGCATGTGGGGCTTAGGGGAGATTTCCCCCTGCGATTTGCAGTGAATAACAGAGAGACTGATAACCTGGATCCATCTGAAGGATTAGTGCACCAGCAGATATGCATAATTGTAGTAGTTACTCTAGGGTTACGAAAGGTTGCGGCCACAGCAACTAGACGGCAGATGAGCATCCGTCCCAATCCAGGGGCAGGGGACTGGAGGACCCCGGTACAACTGCCCAATATTTATTGACAGTTCAGTAAGTCTGTGTTTTATTATCTGTTGCATGTCACCTGCCTGCCGCCCCCAGTGAGTTCTGATAGCATCCGATGTTTGTTTACCCAAGAACTGCATAAATGCCATGCCGAAATGCAACCGCATTTAAAATTAAAATTCAGGTTTTATTCGCTCCCTGCAATGAATTTCGGCTAAAATGAACCGTTTTTTATTTACGGCGTAATTTCCAAACCTAAATTATCGTTTAATAAAAAGGCGCAAAGTTTGTTTGTTTACTTATGTAGTTTTTCTGCGTGGGGCGGCGCGGCGCAATTTCTGCTACGCCACTGTTCGAAATTGAGACGAAATTTATATGAAATCCATTTTCCCTAACAAATATGATCTTTTCAAACTTCTATATGACAAAACAACAATAGGTAGTTGTTACATTTTTAATCTAAGATGTAAATATGTAACTTGATAAATACTTGTTTGACAAGTATCCCTGAATCGCACTTCGACAACTTGCGTTCGCAGAACTAGACAGTTTGCAGTATGTTCTTGTGCTCGTAGGAGCTAGTCTATTCAAATAAATTTATTGGTGAAGTATTTATACAGGTACGTAGTTAGTTGTCTTACCAACACAAATATACCTTTAATGAATGAGCAAATTGAGCTATTTTACGTTTTGGAATAGAAGATCACAGTCAAGTTCGAAATCAAGATCCAGTGTGCTATTTCCCTAACTACAAATCTTTACAATATTAATAATTACTTTTGAAAACGACATTTTGCATGTCGAAATTCGTATAAAGCACGAAAAGCGAATGAAACCTATTGAAATTGTGAATATTCATTTTTTTAAAATATAGATAGTAGATAATACTCGTTCCTACTCGAACAATTTTTGTTATGTACTATCTAAAGCACTTATTAAAACCGTTTTCTATGAAATCAGCTTTGCAAAACATCAATTAATTAATATGCGGGGCAAGTTTAGGGGAATCCCACTCGCTGAGATCATCATCGCATAGATGCCTAAAAATAACCTCTTGAAGCGCTGATTTTCAGTTATGCTCGATTTTATTTACATTCGCACGGTGTATTTCGCAGTGTTATTGTTGAATTTGTTCAATTTATTTGCATAGTTATCATTGTGATTAAATTATTCTTACACCAATGGTGCAGTCTGCAGTATGTCTATTATATTTATTTTATCGTTAGTATTTTCTATTAAACGGGAAATCCCCTGTAAGTATAATTTAGGTAATTACTTTTAAACCGTGGTATTAAGTATAAAATTGTTTAGTAAGTAAACCCTAAAAGATGGGTAGATGGCCACGCTCATGTTCCCTTCAACATATACTGTGTGTTGGAAATATGGGAGGGGCAATTCGGAAATTTTACATCTTTTTTTGTGTAAGACAGGGCAACAGTATGATACATTGGCTATAGCGGGTACAAAATTGATGAATAAAATTGATGATTGCAGTCATATTAATTTTGAATTTTAAATAGACGCATAATTTTTCCATACTTATTTTAATCATCAGAAACTTTTGAAGTTGAAATAATCATAGTAATATACTGGGGAAAATGTGAACAACTCTTTTCCTCATGCAGGCTATTCGCAAATGCTCTAACTAATAAACAGCGACATTATTTAAGTGTTAAATTATTAAATATACGTACGTGTACAAAATAAATGGCCAAATTCAATATTACAGTTTCTAAGCTTTAATATTTTTGGCAGCTTCGTTAACAGAAAATGTGTTGTTAAAAAAATGATTCTTTTACATTTTCCTGTGCTTTAATCATATTACGAGGAATGTTCAAAGTATACATACATATCTGCCTGAGTAGGAAAATGAAGACGTATAAGAACGCCCCCATGCAGTTTAATACACTGTTTCTACTTTCTACCCTTCCAAAAACATTCTTGCATTTGGTCTGCAAACCAGACCTCAAAAACATTCTTTCATTTGATCTGCAAACTAGACCTCCACCGCTGCCTTCACATCAACAACCTTCTCCAGCAATGGTGCTCATGCGTGGTGTGAACCCTAAGAGCAACCATCCATCTTTTTCTTAAAACGCAGATGCCATCACCTCCCCTCCCTTCAGCTGATTTTTCCTCTTTTATCCCGAAACACAGATACCATCAACATCCCAGCTGATTTTTCTACTCTGAACTTCTTGGGGGTTAGTGAAGTTCTATGCTTCCATTGCATAGATTCAAGATCTTTATGATAGACCCTCATTTTATCTCCAGTCACCAAACGATGATAAGAATCATCTGGGTCCATGTGCAACAGCTCCAAGTTCTGTTGATAGCACTAACGCCCGACATCCTTCTGTGTGTGGGAAGTCGATGGATCCCATGTCGCTCTGAACTTTGACAACCCCAACTTTTCTCCGCTAACCGACTAGTCTTCACTCGTCTGCCTGCTCTTATTAAATGCACATTTCTGGTGAAGATGTTCAGTGTGGGGGTCATGTTCAATCGACTCTCTACCTCGCTTAAACTGCTTACACCAAAATTTCACTATGTAGGATGAAGGAGCATCCTCACCGTAATCTACCACAAGCCTTCCGTGAGTTTCTTTTGGCTTCTTCCCTTCTTTAGTCAGAAATTTTATGACTGAACCGTGCTCAAAATCAGCCAATTTCTTAGTTGAGTTACAGCACCAACACGAGACATGTTCTTATTGTGAATGATCGAACTTGATTTAAATTGTGCCAAGACATGTCTCAACAATCATCGACTTGTTGTTGTTCAGATTTAATCGGGTTTGTTAGCTAGGTGGTTATAATATTGAACGCTCCTCGTATCTTCTTGTGGTATCAATAGTTTTATGAACGTAATCTTATAAAATTACTAGAATCACGAATTACATTGCAAAATTATATTGTGCGATCAAAAGAAAAATCTAAATGGTGTTGCTTATTGAACAAACACTATTCATCTTTGATAGTTTCTGCTTTTATTTTAATGAATTTTAGCAACTTTTGATAGATATAGCGATTTTGTACCAACGACGACCGTGATAACGTGATCGCATATGTTTTTAGAATAAATGAAACCACACACATGTAATATTTGGGGAAAAATACTAGTTCACGGAACGCCGATACATACAAACAAAATTGAATATACACAGGGTATTACGTTTAGGCGTTTACATAACATTTGCAGAACAATAGTTATATTGCATAATTGTAGTATTTTATCAAGAACCTTAAAAAATTAGAGCAGTCGGTGAACGTGAAAACGTTTAGCCAACTTCACAAAAATGGTTCTTACGGTAATACAAAATGCATTTATGGTTGACGCTTGTTTCCATAATAGCCAGAAAGTTGATAGTGCATGGCAATATTCGATTCATGATTGTAAGCAGGATTTGCAGGACGAATATCCAGACCTGGTGATTGATTAGAACTCTTTTACTCTTGGTTAATACAGTTATACAGTAATTTAGAGAAAGTAGGAAAAAAGACAGGGGTCGGCCTACAAAACGGAATGAAGAAAATATTCAGAATGTAAGGGAAAATGTTACCAAGGCACTTATAACTTCCCTCCGGACTATTTCCTAATGAGCTTATTTTTTTATAGAACTTGTCAGCTTATAATGAAAAAGGATTTTCGCATTTTTCCGCTGAGCACGCGCGTCTACTGCTCGATTATGATAAATGAGTGGAGTTTTGTTGTTAGTACCTATCTGGACATCAATAGCGATATGTTGGACTAAACTTTCCTCTCAGATGAATCATGGTTTCACGTAAACGGATATGTAAACTCGTAGAATATGAGAATGTGGTCTACCGAAAATTCACATTTATACTATGACAAAGTGCTTCGCCCGACAAAAAAAATGTTTTTGTCTATACGTTTGAGCTGAAAACGATTAGTTAGCCCAATAGTTTTCAAAGACACATCGGCGGCGCTGAGATATCGCGAAACAATTCTCCAACTTTTCATTAATGCGGTATATGATGATGAAGTGCAGAATGGATTCTTCCACACATGATGGAGTTACAGCTCATGTAGCTCGTAAAACTATCGCATACATGCAACAATTGTTTGATAAGTAGGAATACACATATAGCCTGGTTACTTCGTTCGTGTGATTTAACACTGCTAGACTTTTTAGTATGGCCATACCTAAAATAAGCAATTTTAATACACCAGTAAATAACTTACGCAAAGAATCAGAGTAAAGTGTGCAGGATTAACAACACGCCACAACTTTTGCGAAATGCGATTGATGGGGTGATGCGAAGAGCACGCACAAGCATTCAATAGGGCGATTGATATTTTGTTTTGTTTGTATCTTTTATAATACTTACTTCCATATTATTTAAAAATTATTTTTGTTTAGGCGTTCAGTAAATTTGAATACTTTTCTTGTCTGTATTGATACTGATATTTTATAGACTAACCTTATTTACTTGTTCAAAAGTTAGTCTCACGAAACTCTACATAACCATGATGTTCGATCTACATTTTCACGTCTACGGCCTGCTTTAATTTATTTTATTCTATTCTCGGTCGCTCTTTATAAAGTTATCCGTTGCATTTATCTATATTTACACATGATTTGGTTCTCCGTGCAGCAGAAAAGTATAGTCTGGGGTGTTATATGCAATAATATATACTAATTACATAGTATTGTTTTTCTTAATGTTTGCCTTATAAATCTTATTCAGAACACGCGAATGTTCAGAAAAGGCGTCAAAATTGTTTAACTCAATTATTTTCGAGAAAATCAATTTTGGGAAAAATCGTTACTGTATATTTGGATTTATCATACTGCATGGACTAAAATTTAATCTCTATGAAAATAGTTTATGTAATGATCTGAACTGGCTAAGTACAATCGTGTTTTCAAGAATTTATTCCAGTAACTGTAATTACCTTTTAATGGCTGTATAACAAAAATGCTATTAATTTATCTTCAACCTCTTGATACCAATTTCCACAAACCAAAACAAACCGGGATATCTACAGAACTATTTCCCAGCAAAAACAAAAGTTCCCAAAGTGTATAAGATAAATTTCAGCAATATATAACATGGTAAATAAAAACTTTTACAGGTAACTTCCGAAAATAAAATATTGACATATAATCCGCCAAAACATTTTAAATACTGCTGGAAACAAATTTAAGTAGTGACGTTTGGCTGCATCAGCGCTACATTCCTCAAGTATCTCTGTTTCTTTCTACTAAACGCGTCAGCCGATAGAATATGAAACACGTACAGTGTTGGTGTTGTTTCGTTCGCAGATGTCACTACGACATACGTCTTTGTTGGAAATGTAAATCTGCAAGTATGTCATACAAATATTTTGGCAAAACCTCAGTTTTCAACAAATATGCACAATTACTATATAAAATCGTGCGGTGGTAAAGTTCTTACGATGAGCATTTTTCACCATTTGCACACCACGAACTGAACGCATTTCCGTCTTATGCGTTCAGTTTGTGGTGTGCAAATAAAGCACTAATCAGAAACTGAAAAATGCTCATCGTAAGAACTTTACCACCGCACGATTTTATATAGTAATTGTGCATATTTGTTGAAAACTGAGGTTTTGCCAAAATATTTGCAAAATGTGATTTCTATTCAGTGTTCATGTCATTAAAGGATTATTGATTATGGGAATATTCTAAATGGCCAATATTAAAATATTCTTAGAAATTTTTAAATAGAAAATGCTTTCCTTCATTGGAGTTCTTGGTAATCCGTAAATATATCCGTACTTAAGTAAACAACTTTAATCGAAGAAGAATATGCTAAGTACCTGGCAATGAATTGAAATAATTTTGCAGATATATTTTTTTCTTGTGTTGTACAGTATGTACCAAAATTTATGCAACAAATGGAAAACTTAATTAACTTTTCGATAATTTTAGATCTACACTTTAAAACTTTTGTTTACAACATAAAAAAAAACTGCAGTGTTGTGATTTGACGCACAGTCTGTTTTCTAGTACCTAATTTCAGTTTCTGTGGATCTTAAATTATCCGTTCCTAACCTCTAAAATAGAGCTTCTTAGTAAATTAAAAATATACCATTTTATCAGTGTGTGATTTAACTGTAAAAGTAAACCCTTAAAATATGTATAAAATATGTATATTGCACCGAAATGTCTTCCCGCCGAAATGTTTTTGTGCTGAAACGCCTTCGCGCCGAGCCATCTCTGCGCCGAAACGGACTCATGCCTAAAGGGCTGCGCCGAATCGGTCGCGGTGAAAGGTCTTAGACTCAATTTTAACGGTTTCCCAAGAGGTGCTTTTTTAAGGTTATGGCCAGCTTGATAATATAGTTACTAAAATATTAGACAGACGTACTACTCTGTATAACCAACGACAGTATTCTGTTTGGTATATTTGTTACTGCAAAATCGACGAATCCCAGGTTTGACGAACTGTATTTAGGATTTACCAATTTGAAATGGTAAAGCTACGCAAAATGATGTCACTGATATTAGAGTTTTAGCGTATTAGCATGACTTACCCTAGAATTTACCGGGCCATAGTTGGAAAATCCAGAAAATGACTAGAAGACATTAAAAGAAAACTAGTACATAACTGAGATATTGAGTCTAAAATATATTTGATGAAAAACTTATTTCACGTACATCGAAAAAACCTTTTAAATCCTGTATATTATGTTATTTAAAAGATGTTAGTTCCTAGTGATCTTTTTCACACCGGGACGGGCGGTGGTTATTTTTACAAAGTAAATGTAATAAATAACTAAACACTCCCCGAGAGGGTCTCGAAATCGGTTATGTGTATTCATCAAGACTAAATTCTCGGGAACTCAGGATTTGGCAACTTCAGACATGTACTGTACGCGGTGCACTCACTTCAACGGTTGCTTTCCGGAAAACGTCGTTATGGTTCCCCATAATAACATTAAAATACGTAATACGAGCTGAAAGCAAGGGTTTGTGTTGGTAGAAAAGGAAGAGATAGTGGTCTACCCATGCTACAGATCCCAAGCAGTTGGAGAATTAGAGCTATAGAAATACCTCACGGAGCTGAGGATAGATATGAGGAAGAAGGAAAAAGATGTGCTAATAGGAGTCTATAGCTGGGGATTACTAGTAGAAAACTAGAACGGAAGGATAGTGATAAAATAGATAAGCAGTGAAAACCTATGTATATTATACCAGGACAACATACCAACGTTCGAAAAGGCTAATGGGTTATCTTTTATAGACATCACAATATGCGCGCGAGGGCTTGGGAGGCTAACTGAAGAATGTTGTATTTACTCGGAGAGAAATCTATGCTTCCATCAGAATACTCATATAATAATTTAAAACAGGGCGAAAGGAGAAATATTGCTAAGGGGCGATAACAGAAGAGAAGGATAGATATACGATAGCAAGAAGGAGATGCCGATGATAGCGGCT
>JABXWE010002248.1:0-48148 GCA_014611495.1 Limonius californicus | reverse complement strand
TTATTTAATTAATAATTAAATAAATCAATGTGAAATTTCCTTCAGAATGGCTATTATATTTCTCTACTAACTGGAAAGTTTACCTAGAGTCAAATTAAAACTCAGATTATGTTTTAAAAGAGTCTTATATTCAAGAAAAAATGCAGCTTGTTATAATAAGTAATCATACTGGATTTTTTGCTGTTCGTGTGATTTGCAGATCGCAGTATGTCTTACAACCTATTATGGCTTTAAAAGCAGACAAAACTATTAATTTTGATTTGCCTCTAAACACAATTGGAATGTAAGAAAGGTACAAATATCATAGTTTTGAATTAAATACGACGAGTCCGATAATGGTATTATATGTGCGCGACTGTCCACAGATAAAGTAACTTTTGGCCTGAGGTCCACTGCTAATGAACAGTTTGGCCTCTTATTCTATGTTTATATAATGTTTATGTGACAATATTTAATTGAATTCAAGTTAATAAGCCCATAAAAAACTCTAACTCATAATAATAACGATACTGGATAGTATTCTATCTACCCGCAAAACATAATTACGACGATTTTCCAAATTTTGCACGGTGAGGCCCAACAGGACTTTATACGTGGATAAACGGCACAACTAAAGTAACTTTTGGCCTCACGACCACATATGACGTACGATTTGGCCTCTTGTCTACACATTTATTTAATAATAATTAAATAAAAGTATGTGAAATTTCCTTCAGAATGGCTATCATATTTCTCTACTAACTGGAGAGTTTACCTAGAGTCAAATTAAAACTCAGATTATGTTTTAAAAGAGTCTTATATTCAAGAAAAATAGCAGCTTGTTATAATAAGTTACCATACTGGATTTTTGCTGTTCGTGTGATTTGCAGATCGCAGTATGTCTTACAACCTATTATGGCTTTAAAAGCAGACAAAACTATTAATTTTGATTTGCCTCTAAACACAATTGGAATGTAAGAAAGGTACAAATATCATAGTTTTGAATTAAAACGACGAGTCCGATAATGGTATTATATGTTCGCGAATGTCCACAAATAAAGTAACTTCTGGCCTCACGTCCACTGCTAATGAACAGTTTGACCTCCTATTCTATGTTTATATAATGTTTATGTGACAATATTTAATTGAATTCCAGTTAATAAGCCCATAAAAACTCTAACTCATAATAATAACGATGCTGGATATTATTTTATTTTCCCGCAAAACATAATTACGACGATTTTCCAAATTTTGCACGGTGAGGCCCAACAGGACTTTATACGTGGATAAACGGCGCAACTAAAGTAACTTTTGGCCTCACGACCACATATAACGTACGATTTGGCCTCTTGTCTACACATTTATTTAATAATAATTAAATAAATCCAAGTGAAATTTCCTTCAGAATGGCTATTATATTTCTCTACTAACTGGAAAGTTTACCTAGAGTCAAATTAAAACTCAGATTATGTTTTAAAAGAGTCTCATATTCAAGAAAAAATGCATCTTGTTATAATAAGTAATCATACTGGATTTTTTGCTGTTCGTGTGATTTGCAGATCGCAGTATGTCTTACAACCTATTATGGCTTTAAAAGCAGACAAAACTATTAATTTTGATTTGCCTCTAAACACAATTGGAATGTAAGAAAGGTACAAATATCATAGTTTTGAATTAAATACGACGAGTCCGATAATGGTATTATATGTGCGCGACTGTCCACAGATAAAGTAACTTTTGGCCTCACGTCCACTGCTAATCAACAGTTTGGCCTCTTATTCTATGTTTATATAATGTTTATGTGACAATATTTAATTGAATTCAAGTTAATAAGCCCATAAAAAACTCTAACTCATAATAATAACGATACTGGATAGTATTCTATCTACCCGCAAAACATAATTACGACGATTTTCCAAATTTTGCACGGTGAGGCCCAACAGGACTTTATACGTGGATAAACGGCGCAACTAAAGTAACTTTTGGCCTCACGACCACATATAACGTACGATTTGGCCTCTTGTCTACACATTTATTTAATAATAATTAAATAAATCCAAGTGAAATTTCCTTCAGAATGGCTATTATATTTCTCTACTAACTGGAGAGTTTACCTAGAGTCAAATTAAAACTCAGATTATGTTTTAAAAGAGTCTAATATTCAAGAAAAAAATGCTTCTTGTTATAATAAGTAATCATACTGGATTTTTTGCTGTTAGTGTGATTTGCAGATCGCAGTATGTCTTACAACCTATTATGGCTTTAAAAGCAGACAAAACTATTAATTTTGATTTGCCTCTAAACACAATTGGAATGTAAGAAAGGTACAAATATCATAGTTTTGAATTAAATACGACGAGTCCGATAATGGTATTATATGTGCGCGACTGTCCACAGATAAAGTAACTTTTGGCCTGAGGTCCACTGCTAATGAACAGTTTGGCCTCTTATTCTATGTTTATATAATGTTTATGTGACAATATTTAATTGAATTCAAGTTAATAAGCCCATAAAAAACTCTAACTCATAATAATAACGATACTGGATAGTATTCTATCTACCCGCAAAACATAATTACGACGATTTTCCAAATTTTGCACGGTGAGGCCCAACAGGACTTTATACGTGGATAAACGGCACAACTAAAGTAACTTTTGGCCTCACGACCACATATGACGTACGATTTGGCCTCTTGTCTACACATTTATTTAATAATAATTAAATAAAAGTATGTGAAATTTCCTTCAGAATGGCTATCATATTTCTCTACTAACTGGAGAGTTTACCTAGAGTCAAATTAAAACTCAGATTATGTTTTAAAAGAGTCTTATATTCAAGAAAAAATGCAGCTTGTTATAATAAGTAATCATACTGGATTTTTTGCTGTTCGTGTGATTTGCAGATCGAAGTATGTCTTACAACCTATTATGGCTTTAAAAGCAGACAAACTATTAATTTTGATTTGCCTCTAAACACAATTGGAATGTAAGAAAGGTACAAATATCATAGTTTTGAATTAAATACGACGAGTCCGATAATGGTATTATATGTGCGCGACTGTCCACAGATAAAGTAACTTTTGGCCTCACGTCCACTGCTAATGAACAGTTTGGCCTCTTATTCTATGTTTATATAATGTTTATGTGACAATATTTAATTGAATTCAAGTTAATAAGCCCATAAAAAACTCTAACTCATAATAATAACGATACTGGATAGTATTCTATCTACCCGCAAAACATAATTACGACGATTTTCCAAATTTTGCACGGTGAGGCCCAACAGGACTTTATACGTGGATAAACGGCACAACTAAAGTAACTTTTGGCCTCACGACCACATATAACGTACGATTTGGCCTCTTGTCTACACATTTATTTAATAATAATTAAATAAATGCATGTGGAATTTCCTTCAGAATGGCTATCATATTTCTCTAATAACTGGAGAGTTTACCTAGAGTCAAAATAAAACTCAGATTATGTTTTAAAAGAGTCTCATATTCAAGCAAAAATGCAGCTTGTTATAATAAGTAATCATACTGGATTTTTTGCTGTTCGTGTGATTTGCAGATCGGAAGTATGTCTTATAACCTATTATGGCTTCAAAAGCAGACAAAACTATTAATTTTGATTTGCCTCTAAACACAATTGGAATGTAAGAAAGGTACAAATATCATAGTTTTGAATTAAATACGACGAGTCCGATAATGGTAAAATATGTGCGCGACTGTCCACAGATAAAGTAACTTTTGGCCTCACGTCCACTGCTAATCAACAGTTTGGCCTCTTATTTTATGTTTATATAATGTTTATGTGACAATATTTAATTGAATTCAAGTTAATAAGCCCATAAAAAACTCTAACTCATAATAATAACGATATTGGATTGTATTCTATCTTCCCTCAAAACATAATAAGACGATTTTCCAATGTTTGCACGGTGAGGCCCAACAGGACATTATATGTGGATAAACGGCACAACTAAAGTAACTTTTGGCCTCACAACCACATATAACGTACGATTTGGCCTCTTGTCTACACATTTATTTAATAATTGTTAAATAAATAGTTGTATAGTTTAATTCAGATTGATGACCACATCTCACGACCAACTGAAAAATTGATCTGGAGTCAAGTTAAACCTCAAATTATGTTTCAGAAGCGTCTTGCATTCAAGAAAAATCAGAAATTCTCGTAATAAATAATCATACTGAATTTTCTAGATGTTTTCATAATTTTTAATCGAAATATATCTAAGAATTCATTATGATTTTCACACCGGATGAAGTAATTCATTTAGGCTTATTTAACCCCACTAAAAACTCATTAATTTAAAGCCAAAACTGTCACATTTTTTGTTGAATTTGAGATTTGTGAACAACATTTCACTAGCATCTGCCCCTATAGGTTAGGCAATCCAGTTAACAAAGCCTATATTTTGTACTCAAACCTTTTCAGTTTTATCAATTCGCCACCAGGTGCTACACCAATACGCATGAGGCCAAACGTGGACGTGCGAGGCCAAACGTGGATGTGTGAGGTCAACGTATACTTTAGATGTTTATTTTTGAGTCGGAAAATGGGTTTACACATATATATATATATATATATATATATATATATATATATATATATATAACCATATGAGCAGGTCGTAGGTGTACCGCCAGTGGACTGCATGTTAGTATGTGTACATATTTTTACTTATGGATCTCCTCATTAGGTATTCATGTGATAGTATATTTGTTAAATGGTTGTTCTATTGGAGGTAGCGTTGGAATAATCAAGTTCGAATGATAAATGTGGATATGTTCATGTGATCGTAAGGGTAAGCTCCAATAGGGCAAGTATTATAAAAGCGGGGTTGTTATGGTTATGGATAAATAAGGGTGGAAAATATTTATTCTAATTCTGATATTTGAGTCGAGCGGGGGTGTGATCGGGCTTCGCCCAGTAAATCACACCCGGGCTATCAAATTATATCTAATTAACATACAACGTATTACATTTGGCATAATACATTTCATATTATGTAAAAGTTGTTAAAATAAATGAAGTTAAAGTACGGGCAATTTTACTGAAATGTTGGAGAATAATTAAATCTATAGAAGCATAAAGGAAGCCACCAAACTACTAGCCACAGCTAGTACAACCAACCAGGAAAAGTGTACATAGCAATATATATATATAGATATATTGTTTAATTGATTGATTAATAGCAGGGTTTTGAAGTGGGTTAGTTAGCCCGGTTTGCACTTCGACTCTATGGTCTTTTGTGCGCCGTCAAATGTCAAAGTAGCGATTTTAAATTGTTTGCTCAAATAAAAGCAAATATGATACAGGGTGGTCAATTTTTCGATGCTCACCATTGGCAACTCGGAAACGGTAAGAGATACGAGATCGGTAAAATTAGGGAAAAGTTGCGCCTTTTTGTGGCGATTGAAAATCTGAAAGAAATCTCTGATATTTTAATTCGTTCTTGCTTTATCACGAGAAAACTGAAAATTGTGATTTTAGAAATAAATTAATATTTTGCCTAACATAGACGCTATTTCAGTCAAATTTAGTAACTTTATGTTTTTAGTGAGTTGAATGATATTGACAGAAATCTTCTAGGCCTTCTAGATTTCAAGCTGCGATAGTTAACATTTTTATTTCTTATGACCACCATATTGAATTATCCCAGCATTATATAGACAAAAAAATTAGCTTTTCAAATAGGTAACCAACATATCTCTTTCTTCCAAAACACCTTTCGAAATTTGAAAATTTGTGTAAATAATGTATAAAATCGCGTAGGATTTGAAAATCAATTGAAACAATAATTAAAGTGACAGACGAATTGTCATTTAAACTTCTTATATTTTGAGAAATTTATATTGGTCTAACGATAACAAGTTGACAAATTCAAAAACACCAATGATTATTTAAATTGTTCAAAGTGCGCGCCTTTATTTATGATGCAGATGTTAGTCCGCAAATACATATCATTCACTGCTTTTTAGATAGTCTGCCTCGGAATAGAGTCGAACGCATTTTTATTTTAAGGAGAAGATGTCCGATATTTTCTGTCAGGGATGTATATATTGCCGCACAGGAAGTAATCCATATGCGTTAAGCATGGCGATCGTGGAGGCCAAGGATCAGGGGCCAACATGCCAAAATGTGCATCTAAATAATCTCGAAGAATGTGGGCATTGTGAGGACTAGTTCCATCTTGCTGGTACCATAAATATTTTAGAAGGGTTACTAATAGCAATTCGTCTAGCACATCTTCTAAATTTGTTTGCAAACAATGCAAATATCCAAGCCCATCTAAATGTCCATGGATAAAAAAGCGGACACAGAATCCCATTATCTAAAAAACAAACCCATACGTTCGAAGAATATCAAACTTGCGTTTTAAACGGGGATTCTCTGTTGCATAGTGAAGCAGAGTTTTCCTATTAAATATACCGGAATGTGTAAATAAAAACTCTACAGCTTATAGTATTTTTCTAGAATAATGTGAATTTTGCTGCATTTTTTCACGAATCCAATAACAAAAATCCAATATTTTATTACCATCACCAGGATGAAGAGTTTATACAGGTCTGAATTAATGATTATGGTACTTATGTTTTTTGATGATTTGCATCTATATGAATCAATAATACCACACTCTTGAGAAATTCTTCGGCTGGAATTTTCTGTATCAATCGCTAATTCACTTCATTAGCAATAATTCCTTTTCTATACGGCCCTCGCGGTCTTCTAAACCTGCCACAAACAACCAAATTTCTTTAAATCCTTGCAAACGTTGTTTGGTGCGGTAGCGGTCTCTCTGGATACAAATTTGCATAATTTTCAGACGCTAAAACAGAATTTCTATTGCTGTGAATGTAGACATCGTACATCGTATCCTGCTTTTCTTCATTGGTGAACATCTTGACAATTACAAAACACCATAAAGACACTCTCCGTACACCACTTAAACCCAATCTGTCTATTTTGTTATTAAAACAAATCACTTATTACCCCGTCAGTTTCAACTGTTTTGTAAAAGGTGCGCACTGTAAAAATTTGAAAATTTTGAACTTGTTATTTCGTTATCGTTAGACCAATAAAATGTTTGCAATGTTTAAAGAGTTTAAATGACAATAAGCAATACAATCCCTTACTTTAAATATTGTTTCAATGGTTTTTCAAAGCCAAAGTGAGGTTATGAATTATTTACCCAAATTTTCAAATTTGAACAAGTTTTATGGAAGAAAAGGATTATGCTGATTACCAATTTAAAACTCTAATTTTTTTGTCTATTCAATTGTGTGATAATCCAATATGGCGGCCATAAGAAAACACAAAGTTTACTATCGCAGCTTGAAATCTAGAAGGCCTAGAAGATTTCTGTCCAGTCATTCAACTCATATAGTGACCAAAAACATAAAGTTACAAAGTTTGATTGACATAGTGTCAATGGTAGAGGATTCTCAATCGCCATAAAGAGCGCAACTGTTCTCTAGTCTAACCGACCTCGTATCTCTTACCGTTTCCGAGATGCCAATGGTCAGCATCAAACAGTTCACCACCCTGTATAGTTGCGGCTCAAAGGAAGCATGCTCGGAATACATTTTTTATTTAGTTTTTAAAGTGTGAAATCTGTCTCAATATTTTGGCAGTCTAGAATAGCTAGCTAACCTTTGTATTTCGATAGCAAAATTTTTACTAATTTGAGTCAGCTCTGTATACCTTTATATTGGAGGTTTTTCTGGATATAAATTGTGATCAAAATGGTACTTCTAACAATTGAACATCTAACCGTTGCTATGGTATGGGGTTGTTTAACTGATCAAGAAGATGATTGGATAACTGAATTTTGTATAAACCCAAATATCCGCTCTGGTATTTTTATTATATTATAATAATTCTGCACGTATTTGGCATAGACACTGAATGGCTGACGTATATTTGCAAGAAGTGTTTCTTAATTTTAATTTTTCCAATTTCTTCTTTACGCCACTGTATGTAGTTTATTCAAGCCTAAGTCACCACGTGTTATCAACACTATCACTAAAAGTAATTGTTTTATCTATCTAATTCACAAGTTTTATTAATTTACGGTATTGTAAAGTTTCCCTTGCATAGCAGAATGGTTCTAGCGCTCCAGTTTCGACCCTTCGCTGAAAATTTCAGTAGTAAGTTGCTTTTTAGCTAACCCTTGACACAGTCAGTGATCCGGTACGATATAAAGTTTGCAAGTTTTGATAAGTGTAAAGGAACGGGGAAAAGGATGCGGGAAATCTGACAGGGAAGAGGTTCCAGGTTATGCAATTATTAATCTGACGGCAAGAATTTGTTTATTAGATTAGCAAATGTATACGCGATTAATTTAATAACATGGAGCGGTAACGAATTGCGAATTCTGCAAACGGCGTGCATTTGTAATTCAATGAGAATCAGTATAATAGAATGTAGCCACTGACCGTTTTATCTTGTAGCAAACCAATGCGACAATCGAGCGTGACTGTGGAGCCAACCCTAGCAGTTATATTATGCGGCTCCTGTCCTTCCTCGAAGAAAGGGCCCCAACGAGAGTCGGGCAGGTGGTAATGGGGCACGGGCAAACCGCGACCAAAGCTATGCCGCACGGGCTCCGTGCCCACGGTCGAGCGGTCGAGCCCCCTTGTCGTGCCCACCATCGAGCTGGCAATTGTCGCTCCAGGGGACTCCGGGTCTGGAGCTGCGGACGAGGATCGGGTCAAGCTTTCCGCCGCGGTCCCTGGTTGCGGAGAAACTTCCCCTGATAAAAACGCTGTCGTCTCGTTGTCTGCAACAACAAAAACGAAACAATGTTAATGTACTTTAAATTTGCTGCTGCTGGCTTTTACTTATTGGTAAATGCATTTTGTAATCAGCGCTACTGCTGTAAATTCTTTTGTGCGCGACGCTAATGCTTGTTTTGAGGTCTACTTTTGCCGATGTACTTCTTTTAATTTGATTATCTCGGTGAATTCCCCAACAAGGCTACACATAATTTCCTCGATTTACGCCAAAAAGCGTTATGTACTTTACTACTACTTACTGCAATTTCTAATATCAACACTGAAACAAAATTTTCATATTTGTACCACCTCTTAATATTGCTCTTAACACAATTTAAATAAATTTCCAGTTGTACTAGTTGCAAAAAGTACAGATAAATACAATTTTTCTGTTAATCTATCTTCAATTCCGTGATTAATAGTTATACCTTAAACGTTTTAATTGAATGTCTGTTTCCACAATAATGAGCTGATAGATTGCTCAAAAATGAAATTTCTACACACACTACACTTCTCCAGGAACAAATCCTAACAAATGCTATTGATTAACGCATTGTTGTTTATTATCAATACCCCTTATATGCAGTTATCATAATATCCGTTTGCTTCTAGCTGTGTCTTTTGTAGGGAGTACGGATACTAACACAACAGTAAAACATCATTGTCTAACTTCTTAAAATGTATAATTCTAAACCTATTTCCTAGATAATGGACTCACAGGCCTTTAGGTGTTACAGGAAGCCCTTCGCGTATCAAGTTGCTCCAAATATTACATAAAAGCTCTAAACTATACATCAGTGCCAGAGATTTAATCCTAGACCCGTAATTAATTAACACATTGTATCAGATTTTATTAAATGTTTACTTTCAACCAACCTTGACATACAATTACCATGGCAGCGGTTTAGGTGTGGCTGTCACAACATATATAGTATATATTAATTGCTAAGAGCTTTCAAAATCTAATTTCCATGCCTCTTCTTGAATAGTGATCTGCTAGGTCTGCGTCTGACGTTTGTTTCGACGTCTACTTTTCGTGATGTAGTTCTTTATATTTGACTATGTGGCTTCTACAACAAGCCTACACATCGCTTTCACTATTTACGCCATTGCATGATATAATTTACTATTACTTGCTGCAGCTTTTAATTACAATATTCGGACAAAATATTCATATTTTGAATATTTTTCAATTTTACAGAACCAATACACAAAAACTTCTATTATCTGAACTATCTGTGCATGTAGATGGTCCGGATAACAAGTAATGGTCTCAAGGGAAAGTACTTATTAGTAGTTTATTCATCTTCATGATTTGATGAAACGTCTTGGGATAATTTACGTTTGAGTCTGTTGTGCATGTTTGTTTGAAATAGTTCATAGTAAACTGCACCACTACACGCACTTGAGTTTATAACAAACTTTTTAGTACATTTTTGCATATACATATTGATGGGTAGCTCATAAAGCAGCTGCGTGTTGTAAGTGTACTATTGTGCGTTGACGGCAGTTCACAATACCTTGTACTGGAATTGCTGCAGCTTTTGTATATTGGTTTTGGAGATATTGCACCACACCAGTGTTGCATACAGTGTGGAGTAAATTCAGTATCTCAATTATTGTGCATATTTTTAAAAAATCCAGAGAAACATCAGTTTTAAATTATAAAATGACATCGTGCACCGTAAAAATGTCATCTCTAAATTCAACCCCCTCCGAGTGACAGTTGCAACCCCCAAATTTTTGAATTGGAAGTAGGGGCTTGTGATAACTCATTTGAAAGGTCTTTTCATTCTCTATTCAAAAATGCTATGGTTATAAAATTTATTGCAAAAATTAACAGGAAAAATAATAAATTCATGTGATTGACGAAATTCGCTACAATACACTAAAAACTTAATAACTAATAGCGTATCCTTCTTGATAATAAGAAGGCAAGGAAAAACAATTTCGGTGTCCTGTTTCGACAGTATCACCTACAAAGAAGACGTAAAAACTTATCAACATTCTTCATAGTTGGCGGTGTTAGTTTTGTTTAAAACACCGTAGCAACTTGCTGTATGATTATCACCGCCTGACAGTAGTTGTCTGTGTTGTGTGTGTTGTTTGAATTTTGCTAACTGCAATTCAGAAACATGGTTTATTTAACAGAAATGCATAAAGTAACAATTCTACAGATGGTTGATTACGGAGACAGAACACGATCACAGGTCGAAGTTGCTCGCCTATTTCATGATACATTTCCCGATTTGCCGCCTATATCCCCAGGGACAATTAGTAAAATTGAAAAGCAGTTTCGAGAACTTGGACATGTTCGGCAGATTAAAAAAGAACCTTCCAATGCACTGCGTAATGATACCAAATTAGATGTAATGCTTGAGTTTGAGGAAAACACACATACTTCGAGTAGACAAGCAGCTGCAGCATTGGATGTTAGCCATTCCTCGATTCTTCGCGTATTAAAAGAAAATAAAATGCATCCCCATGAACTGATACCAACTCAGGAGCTCCTGGAAGACGATGCTGATAGAAGACCCTATTTTTGTGAACAAATGATGGAAAGGTTAGATAACAATGTTATCCAAATAGAAAATGTTTTGTTTTCTGATGAGTGCACTTTTACACTTCACGGCCATGTTAATCGCCAAAACTGTCGGTACTGGTCTAAAGAAAATCGTCACTGGATGAGAGAGTTACATACCCAAAAACCGGAAAAGGTTAATGTTTGGGCAGGGATAATTGGAAACCATGTCATTGGTCCCCTTTTCATTGATGGAAATTTGAATGGAGATAATTATTTAGCACTGCTCAAAAATAATGTAGTGCCAACTTTGGCTAACTTATATCCTGCTCAAGCAAACCCACAAATTCCAGCGATTGTGATATGGTTCCAGCAGGACAGAGCACCATCCCATTACGAACTCAATGTCCGGCAGTACCTCGACTTAATATTTCCAAATCGGTGGATAGGGAGGCGAGGATCGATACAATGGCCAGCACGATAATCTGATCTAACGCTATTAGACTTCTTATGGGGATATGTGAAAAATATGGTAAACAAAACTAAACCACGCGATCTAGCCGATTTAAGAAGAAGAATAACGCTTGCGATTGGGTCGGTCACGCCTCGGATGTTGAATAACGTTAGAAGACATTTTTATTTACGATTAGGATGCTGCCAAGACGTTCGAGGCATGCATTTTGAACATCTCCTACACTAATAATTGATGTGTTCTTTATTTTATTACATTATCAAGAACGAAACGCTATTAGTTATTACGTTTTTAGTCTGTTGTAGTGAATTTCATCAATCAAATGAATTCATTTCTTTACTGTTAATTTTTTCAATAAATTTTATAACCACAGCATTTTTGAATAGAGAATGAAAAGGCCTTTCAAATGAGTTATCACAAGCCCCTACTTCCAATTTAAAAATTTGGGGTTGCAACTGTCACTCGGAGGGGGTTGAATTTAGGGATGAAATTTTTACGTTGCACGATGTCATTTCATAATCTAAAACTGACGTGTCTCGGGCTTTTTTAAAAATATGCACAATAATTGAGATACTGAATTTATTCCATTTGGCTGTTCCACACTGTATAATGTTAGAGGTCGTAACAAGCTCACCTATAGTAACACTGTACATTTGATTTTTAAAGTTGATTTTCGATTTATCAACGGATATAGTTATCTTAGCCTATTGTAGCTCTGGATTAATTTTTGTTTTATGTGATACTTCCAGCTTACTCGGGTATCGAGACGAATTCCCAAATATTTCATTGCGAAATCTTTGGAGTTCCTAGGTATTGCACGATTATTGATATGCATACTGGCAGGATTGTTGCTTTTTCATATCATGAATATTTTAGCTTCACATTTATCCGAGTTTATTTGGATATTCCATTGATTGAACCAGAAGGCGAGTTTGTTTATTGCTTGTTGCAAGGCAACTACTGCTTCATCTAGTTTCGCGGCTTGGGTGAAGATGGCCGTCTCTACCAGATCTAGCTAGTGTTGTATTAATTTCTGGTAGGTCTGAAGTGCATATGTTAAAAAGAAAGGAGTCCAGGACGCTGTCCTGTAGGACGCCGGCTCGAATATTTTTAGTTTTAGACAACTTTACGTTGACGTTAACAACGATGGTTCGATTGTAAAGAAAAGAGAAGATGATGGCTTTAAAGTAAGTTGATACACCAATTTTTAAAATTTTCTTTTTGAGACCTTCTATTCAAATTTGGTCGAACGCCTGTGCGAGGTCTAGAACAAATACTGTAGTGTATTGTTTGTTTTCAAAACCTCCTTCGATGTGTTCGCTGATCCTTTGTAATTGGTGATAGGTTGAGTGACCTTTTCTGAAGCCGAACTGAAAGGTGGGCAGTATATTGAGGTTTTCGATATTGTCAATTGAACGTTTGTGAATACTTTTTCTAGCAGCTTGGATAATGAAGTCAATTGACTGTAATTGTTTATTTTTTCTTGTCTTTGTCTTTCTTGCCTGGTTTTGCAAACATTAGGACATGTACATGTTTCTCTGACAGGCGAACGTAGCCTTGTCTTAAGAAAGCATTACATGTTGCACTTAAGTAAGCTAGAACTTTTTTGGTTAGTTGCTGAAGGATGGAGATAGGTACGGATAGTTTATCTATTATACTCTTCAGTTTTTTGGAGAAGTTGGTTTTATACGATTTGGTATAGGTACATTTCATTCGATGTCGTTTATAACCTACGTAGAATGAGTAGGTGTGCAGGTGATTACTGGAGCAGAGGTCTTTTCTAGGTGAGAAGCAAACGCTGCAGCTTTTTCTGTGTCTGAACTATAATTTGCGTTGTGATATTCTGAAGACAACGCGGTAGTTCTTGTCTTTGTTTTATTATTTTTCCAATTTTCGACAAACACCTGCTATGTGTTTCTATAGGTGTTTATTCTTAGGTTATCTAGTTCTCTTTTGATTTGGTGTGTATATTTAGCCTATTTTTGACTAGGGGTTCGTTTGCTCTTAGCCATTCGCGTCGGATTTAAGTTCTCGTCTTAATTAGATCAATAATGTACCTTGGAGGGATAGTTGTTGTCAGTCGGGTAGGTCTTGGTTGATGATTTGCAGGCCAGTTTTAAACTGTTGTCTATTATCCTGGTGATGTGGTTTGTAGTTCAGGCGATATCGTAGTATGGATACTTGTGGGATAGTGTAGGTTATGGACTAGCAGCTCTTCAAAGCGGTTCCAGTCCACTTTTCCATTGATAAGCTTTGGGATAGGTTGACATTAATAGGTTCTAACATTTTTCAGTGAAAACCTTAGTCTAAATAACGAACTGGTAACACCCTGGGATTCAAAGGAAGTACTTCAAAAAAATTTTATATTACTTTCTGTTTTATTAAGCCTTTATTTTCAACACACTTTCACATACAGTTACTATAAGATCGGTTTCCGCCTGACTGTCTGCCGTAGGAAGTGTAGATGCTAACACAAGAACCTATAGCTTCTAGAATGTTTGATTTAAAACTCTTTTTTTTACATCGGCGTGCATAAGCATCAAGTATTCTGTATTACAACTTGAAACCGCCAACGACTACAATCTCTTAGCACTTCTTAATTAAAATCCTTTTTCTTGAAAAACTTACTCATAATGCTATGGGCTTCAAAGAACAGTAAATACAACTTTTCTGCACAATAAAGCTTTTAATGCAAATTCTTAATGTGTCGTTATAGACATGGTGAACGGGCCCTATTATTACCTAACACATTACCTCCGGATTTATTATGTAATTATTTTTAAGACGCCTTTATATGCAGCTACTATAATGTCGATATGACTCTGCCTTCCGTAGAGGATATGGATACTAATACTACATTTTATAAGATAATGGGCACGAATTACTACAATGCATAATAAACCCATTTTCTTTCATAGTAATGCCTCTATAAGGAATAGAGTTTCTTCATACAAAACATACAGAAATACTAACTAGCTTTAGAATTGATCAGCATAGTACATCCAGCTGTGTCTCTACTGTCATTTTTCCATACCATAATGATTTTCAAAAGTCGAAATTCCTTCTCAGTCTATAACTTCTATGAGACGAGCACTAAGCGTTTAAAATTTCTAGTTCAGGCCTGCTTGCCTTAATAAAATGGTGATATATCTCTAGAGTTCAATGAATACCCGTCAATACATTGCAGAATCGTAGGGAGGCAGACCAGCGAAACCCTTTTTAAATATGTTATGATAGACGCCCTTCTTTCCTGCAAGACGGAATTTCTATTCTAATTTCTTTTCCCAAGCGCTGTAGAGTGGTCCAGAAATTGTGACAGTGGGGACAGAACGTATAAAGCCATGATACATATTCAGTTAGGTTAGTTTAATAGTACGCGTAGCAGCGAATAGACGCGTAATATTTCGTTTGTGTTCTGTTGCACATGGGTGATTTAAAGTTTGTACAAATATTTTCAAGTATCAAAAATATTTAATAGGGTCTAAACATAATTTTGAGCGTCTAAAGCAAAAAGTGTGACGAGTATTTAAATTTTGGTTTAATAAATACATTCATTAATGGTAAAGAGCGACCACAGTGCGTATTGTGTTTAAATATTTTGGCTGCTGACAGTATGAAACCAAATAAGCTGGAAAGGCAGTTGTAAACAAAACATATAGGTCATGAAAATAAATATAGCGATTTCTTTGTGAAGAAGTTTAGTAATCAGAAATTAAGCTTTAATACAAGTTTGTCGTTGCCTCAGAAAGCTCTGCGTGCACTTTATAAAGTTGCACATCTCATAGTAAGTGAAAGAAACCTAACACTATTGCGGACAATCTTATTCTTCCTGCTGCCGTTGATACAGTCGCAACAATGCTTGGAAATCGTTACACTTAAAAGATTCAGAACATACCAGTATCAAGTAATACTATCAGTAGGCGAATTGACGATATGCCAGAGGATCAAAGGAAGCAGCTTCATTCAAAGCTAACAAACAAATTATTTGATATTCAACTAGATGCACATTTGATAGCCTACATCCGTTACTGCAATAATGCATCTCTAAGTGAGAACTTACATTTCTTCAGAGAAATTCAGGAATGAACTACAGGTGCGAATCTATTTCGAATGACTGACAAGTATATAGTAAACTCGGGCCGGGAGTAAAACATCTGTGTTGGTGTGGGCACCGGCAATGGCAGGAAAATATGATGGTCTACGAACACTTATAGGCAAAATAATCCAAATGCCACTTCGCCCAATTGCATGATAGACAGGTAATCACTCCCTTCGAAGGAAATAAGCTCATAGCTTCATGTGGTATTATCCCTTGTAGTTTCTGTTGTAAATTATATAAAAACAAAGACTTTAAAGGCAAGACTATTTTCTTCAATGTGCGAAGGCGCCGACCATTCAGCACTATTGCTTTATTGCGAATCTCGGTGATTGCACCGTGGAAAGCTTACACAACGCGTCACTGGACTTAGGTAGGAACTATATGCGTTTCTTAAAAACGAAAATCATAGAGATGCAGAAAATTCTATTGGCGAATTGTTCATAATGAACCTGGCTTATTTAACTGATTTTTTTAGAAAAATTAAATAATTAAATACCCAGGTGCAAGGAAATAATACTCATCTATTACAACTATCAGATAAAATTAACGGCTTCTCGCGAAAATTGGAACTTAGGTCAAACAAACTAAACAGTGCAGACACAAAAAGATTATTATTTTAGGAGTATTTATTAACTATAGCAAACCAAGCCATACAAATATATGTGTCGTGTTTAGATGAATAGAACATCATTTACGAGCGGTATCTAAAACTGTTAAACGTTACTTCGTTGCAAATGATAGTCTTCTGACCAAATACGAATGGACAACAAACCCGTTTGAAATTACACCTACACATTTTTCGTTGGAAGAAGAGGAACGATTCATTGATTTAACATAGAGTACAGAAAATAAGATACAATATTCGACGAAAACCACTGTCGAGTTGTGAATTAACTCACAAAAGGAATTTCCAGAGTTATTCAAGAGAGCTATGTTGGATTATATTGCTTATCTTTTGTGAAGTTGCTTTCTCTGCAATAGCTTGTATAAAATCGAAATACAGAAACCGGCCCAACATTGAACGCGAACTAAAGGTAGTGGTTACTCACACCAAAGTTGAGCAGGTTATGCAGTTCAAAACAAGCGCATTTAAGTCACTAGTTTGTTTAAATAAATTGTTAGTAAGTTTTATGTAGTTTTAAATTGTACTCATAAGTAATTAATATATGCAAAATTTTATAAAAAAAATAATATGCTAAACATTAAGCATTACGTTAAGATGTTTTGTATTAGTTTCAATAAACTAATTTCCGTTCTGCTATTGTTCTGCTGAGCCCCTCCTTTGAGGACTTTTGAGCCTCCCCCCACCCAGTTTGGGAAACGCTGGTCTAAAGTACATTAAGCAACTTATATGACAGGCGCCATACTACTGGACGCCCACCGTATAAAAAATTATTCAGCTATCCAAATACTTATTTAAGAAAGAAAGGTAATTTTGTTAACTCTAGAAAATAAGACCCTACTATATAGAACTAACAGTGTTCGCGGCAGTGAATGAGACTTCCCATGTAAGTCAAAGAGATCTAAACATGAATATTTTATTATTACTAGTACTTCAGCTACAAAAATTCTGAAATGTATTGCATGCCTATCACGTTATTTCGGTGCACCAACTCATGAAAATGAACTTCATAGGAGATTGCAATTTTGTAATTTCTTTCGGTATCAATTGTGTATAGTTTAGCGATGAGGAAAAAATTTCAAACGATAGTGAAGTAAACGGGCATTATTCGTACTATTACGCGCAAGAGCATCCGCAATGGATACCTGTTACTCGTTTTCAAAGTATTTTCTGTAAATGTGTGATGTGGCATAGCAGTTAAACATATTATTGAACCACATTTCTTCCACTGAAAATTTAAGTGAAAGAATGTTACTTGCATGTCATGCAACACATTTTAGTAGAGATGTTGGAAAATGTAGAACTCAAAACTTTCGTACTAACGTGGTGGCAGTCTTGCAATGGGTGTTATTCTTGTTAACTTTTAAAACAATTAATATTAGTAAAGCTGTTAATTACTACAGCAAGATATCAACTTCACAGAGAGTAACTATCCTTCTTGATATTATAAAAAATTTAATAATTCCACTTGCTTTGATACACGTGTATTGCGTTGCGTCAACCACTTTTAAGGAGCATAACTTAGTTGTCCCACCCTGTAGTATGTATTTAGTTACCATTGTGAACTTTAACAATTATAATTCGATGCATCGATGGTGCATTTCAAAAAAAAAGCTTAACAATATTTTTAATAAAAAATTTTGAAATGATATTAATCATACGTTTTAAAATGGTCCCAAAAAAAATGTTTTTCCGAATATGCTAAATTATTCGTCAATCTACATGAAAAATACATTAAATAACATTCGGCTTAAAAAATGTATGTATTATATTTATATCCCTAACCTGCCTGATGTAAGGTGTATGCGTGTGGAGCCTTGTGCGACCTTAACACGAGGAGTTCCATTAATTTGGCACCCAACGCCAAATAAAGACCGGGACTCAGTACCGACATAGAGCAATAATATATATATATATATATATATATATATATATATATATATTGTGGTGATATACCAGTGCTGATGCCTTACGTCAATAGAATTTTGTAATTTGTGTTACTTATGTTTTAGTTTTACTTGGTTTATAAATACTGACTGGCACATCAAAGCATGTAAACAGGAATGTTTATTCTATTTTTAGAATAAACGTTGGCATAGGACAAATAAGATTCCTGAAATGTTTTAATTGGCCAGATGGCAGGGTTGTCGGGGAGATGGATAAATAATAAGAGAGTTTTAAAAAAGATGAAAAGCGGCGGATGTGTTTGAGAAACACTGTAATCCAAGCTTATATTTGAAATTCTAAATCATTTAATAACAAATGTTAATTTGGTATGGATTATATTAAGGCATTGTGATATTATAAAACTATTAAACTTGGACTTTGTTGGGAACTTGGAATTTTTTATTTGAATACTGGTAGAGATTATGACAACGTGGTACGAAGGTGATATGAAGGTATGGAGTTATAATTATTGAGCGACCCAGAGACCCTATGAGAGCTAGACCGGTAGAAAATTGAAGTTTGGTTTGACAGAAGCTATTGCTGTATTGGGGGTGTACGTAGCTGATTGTACACGATAATACTGTTATCACTGGTAAAGAGCAGTTATTATACATAGCAATATATATATATATATATATATATATATATACATTGCCATAAACTTGTTTTTAAGCATATAAAAATAAAATGTATCTGTAAACGTAAAATAATACAAAATAAGAACTTAAAGTGAATACACCAAAACATGAAACCTTGACATTAAATGATAGAAATTATTTATGAGGATCTATAATAGGATATAGTTTACTACTCAAACTCGTATCTGCTTTATTATTCAGAACGTAAATACCACTTACTATAATTGGTTGAGAAAATCTTTTGGAAGTACGTATTTTTTTAATGTAATATTATTAATTCTATTGTATTTGCTTTTACAGTTCGATAAAACAACAAGAGCTAATAAATATATATATTTTATATAAATATAACATAAGTAAAGACGTTGTGGATAGATATAATCAGTTTTTACATATTGTTGATTAGATTTCCTTAATAAGATATTAGTAAAATACGCAAAGCGAAAATGACTTCTAAATACCTAATTATATGTATACAGGGAATTTCTCTTTTTAGTATACATTGCCTATGTATACTTTTAAGAGAACGCGTCAATTACGCCTATTGTGTAGGCAACCAACTATACCCACAACTAAAAAACAGAAATAAACGTCACTGTAGTTGTGAATTATTTGAGTATGAAGATTATGTTGATGCAGTGTTTATATTAAATAAGTAAATCAAAATTAGTTGAACAACAACGACGAATATTATTGTAAAACATTAAATATCAATAACAAAAAATGGAAATGAGAATAAAAACAACAGTTACAACAAGTATTCGAAATGGTTACCTTCTACTTCTAAACGGTAACCTAAACGGTGTTGAAAAGTAGGCACAGCATTCGCAAGAAAGTCGGGATTCAAGCATTCGGTACGTATGCAATCTCATAATTCATTAATACTTCGTATTGAAATATTTGTATAATTTTTTGATTTCAGATATCTCCAAGCAAAGAAGTCATTGGGCGACAAATCTGCCGAACGCAGGGGCCACGGTATAGGACCGAATCTTCCTATCCAACGTCCTGAAAACCTGTCGTTTAGAAAGTTTCTTATAGCATTCGTGGAATGCCGAGGGGCTCCATCCATCTGAAACCACGGGTCATCGATTATAACTTATCTATTGCCGGAATGATGTCGTTCCTTAATAGCTCTAAATTTGGCTGTATTGAGATTACCATGAATAAAATATGGACCGATAAGCATATTTTCAACTATTCCTAGCCATACGTTAACTTTCCCAGTGTATTGACTGTGGGTTAAGTTTTGTCAATGGCAGTTAGTGCGGCACCAATATCTAAGAAAAAAGTTTATCAGGATACTGGATAGTGGATAGATGAGGAATAACAATATCTACTGAAAATTTTGTGAATTGACTTCTCCATTTATTGTGAAAGTTGCTTCATCACTAAAAACTATTTTATTTAAAATGTATTCATGTTCATTTAGCAAATTAAAGAATGTTTCACAAAATTGTTCTTTTTTCTTTGTCTCCAACGAATAGTTGTTGGTGATTCGAAAATTTGTACGATTTATATTTAAATTTTTTTAATGTTATAAATACCGAGGTTTTAGAAACATTAAAATGTGAACCTACTTCTCGTAGTGATACTATAGGGTTTTCTTCAACGTAGCATAAAATATTTAATTTCATTTCTTCGGTTAAAAGGTTATTTTTGGGGAATTTATTAAGCATCCTTCTGATTTAAATTTTCTATCAATTGTATGGTTCGAATGCAAGCAATAGGATATCTGAATATTTTAGCGAAAATAAGTCTCTCACAGTTCTTAAGCTGTTACCATTCCGATACCACGTTAGAATTTCCACTTTTTCGTCTTTACTATACATGATTGTATACGCAAGAAGACACTAAATAATTAATTAACTAATTGTATTTTTTAACCTTAAATTAATTTAATTGTTTTGGTAATAGCATGGTTTAGTTGTCTGTATAGTTGGTTGCCTACATAATAGGCGTAATTGATGCGTTTTTCTTAAAAGTATACATAAGCAATGTATACTAAAGAGAAAAATTCACTGTATATATATATATATATATATATGTATGTGTCGAACTAGGTATTTAGAAGCCATTTTCGTTTCCAGATTGTATTTTTCTGTAGCTAAAGTCACTGAAAAACACAGTGTGGAAAGAAACATCACAGTGTGTTTCTACTTATTGCAGTAATTTTGCTACTTTAAATTTTAATACAATATTACATTATTGAAACAATAATTAAAGAATTTTTTCAAAAATCCTAATTTGTGATTGCATTAAAATCTTTTTACAATTGTTAAACTATATTAATACAATTGCAGAAAATGTACATTCATTTAAATACTTATGGAAACCCCCAAATAATTTTGTGGTAGTAAAAGGTTGCTACATATGTTCTTATACATTGGTGTAAAATTACCAAAGCACATTTGTAAAAGAAAGCGTGGGAAATCTCAAGTAAAGTTTTCTTGCTTTTTCCCTGGATTAATACCTAGGGCTGAGATTTTTTGATCCTAAAATATTTAAAACCAGCAGTCACAAGTGTCGTAAAATGCAGAAAATGGACAGCAAAGCGGAACTGTAGCTAAAAAGCATTTACATAGGTGATAAAGAAGCAGTAAAAAAATTAATCTTTTCTCCCGCCTAGAAGAATTTGCCCTTTCTCAATTTCTTTCGTAAAGCTGAGAAAGTTATCATTAAGAGCAAACTATAGGACCTAAAGGTTGTAGTTGCTTATACCGTCAGCTCAATTTTTCTTTGTGATTAATGCAGATTCAATCAATCACTTTTTCTCGGATTTTAACACCTTGCAGTTCTTTTAGGAAGTGAATTGTTTGGGTGATTGTTTATACCTTTATATCCATTTACAGTGTTAAAATCTAACCTGTTGAGTAAGAACTTGTAATTGTTATCAACCAATCAGAACTAATTATCTGTATTCATTACAAAGCAGCAAATTTCTTTAAACATTCGCTTAAAGAATTGAATACCGCAGAAACTGTTGATATTATCGGCTCAAATCTACGCAGTATTCTATATCCCAGTAGTTCGCATATGGAATAATTCGGTTAACCGCTCAATTCCATTACCGAGTAATTCGACTAACCGGACTATCCGGATATCGCGTCTAGGACTCTATTGTAGATATAGATTGACGTTGATGAGCACCAAGCGTCCTTAGAAAATTGTCGACAAAAATGCCATTATGTAAGATAATCAAAATAGATTGTTCTTGTTGCGCTAGACGACGAAGAAACTTGTGATATTTCAACGTTGACCCGGCAACAAACAATGAAACAATTACATCGATTCTAGCACTTACCAAATACTAGATCATCGTCATCATCATCTGACATGGAGCTGACTCGAGCGTCGATCCCAAGAAATAAGAATTTTTAATACTACAGATTTTGACGTTTTCCAGTTAACCACGTTTTTTACTATCCAAAGACAGGGGTGAACGTATTGCCGAATATACAGATTTTGAATAACTGGATACTCAATGATTCGGCTAACCGAATACTTCCCGATGACTTCTACTAATCGCATCCTACGTATTCTAGATAATTCAGTTAACCGGATATTTCGGGCACCGAACGAGGCTATCCGTAACGAATAATTGGGCTAACCCGATAATCCGGGTACCTAATAATTGGGAAAGCCGAATATCAATTGGTACAATTGTATAATTATTGTTATTGCATATTAATTATAGAAAAATATTATTCTTATATTAAAATGTACTTCCTAATATAAGTAGATGTTATACAAGGTATGCCATATATACTTTCCTAAATGAACTACTGACAGCGTAATTCTTGCATTACCATTTTATGGCGTAATGAGTTGACACTTAAGTGTTAAACACAAAAGTTATCTGCTTTTATAGTTACTTTAGAACAGTTAGATATATCCTTTTTACTACATG
Organism: Limonius californicus; assembly: GCA_014611495.1. Lineage (NCBI taxonomy): Eukaryota > Metazoa > Arthropoda > Insecta > Coleoptera > Elateridae > Limonius > Limonius californicus. The sequence continues at coordinate 25,157 of JABXWE010002248.1, read as the reverse complement.
TTTCAAACTATACAATAAAATCAGCAATCTTGCCAAGTTATGGTCCCATCTCGGAATTTTGGTGAGGTGTGGTTAGCCGAACTATTTACTCGCTATTAGTAAACTCCAATAATTGTGACAAGCAATGTATTTAATATTTGAATACTGCAATTAGTGGAACTACTCGAGATTCGGGTAGTATGGTTAATAGAACTACTCAGTATCCATTTAGTCCAGTTAACCACTAAAAGGTTCTGACACCGAATAGTTTCGTTATCGCAGTTTCCTGGGAAGGTTTCTGAAATAGACTTGACTCTGCTAGAATTATTTGAAACTTGCAATAGGTGAGATAGCCGCTTTGTTCGCTACCATAATCGGACAGTTACGTGAATTATTCTATCTGGGTTGTCCGTTTCGCAGAATTATTCGATATGCAAATTATCCGATTAGTCGAATTATTTGAAATTCCGATAGTTCCTTAAAAGTGGTGTCTGAATAGTAGCAAACCGGTTATCCAATTTGCCGCAAAGTGTCAACCGCCCTACTATCAGCATACCCGTTTCTTGGATCTAGTATTTCGCAAGCCCTAGATTGGGTAGCTTTGCCTTGCTGCGCCAGACGGCAAAGAATTCGTTACGGATTTTATGTTACGCTAATACATGGATACAACAAAGAATAACTTAAAGTGCACGAAAATTCGATATTCAATGTTTACGCGGCAACAAACAATTAAAGAATAACGTTGATTCTAGCGCTCACTAAACGCTAGACCGTTCGAGGTGGGCGACTTCTTTTTCTTCTCTACGGTGGATTCCATTTCCATATCTTCTGTGGCCACCTCTGGGATTGCGTACGTCTTATATGTGCATACCAAATTAATCTCTTCCTCTCTATCTCTTCTATTACTGGTACTTCTATTTCCATTCTTCTTCTAATCTCTTCGTTTGTGATATGTTCCAACCTACTCACTCCACAGCTTCGTCTTAGATAGTCCATTTCGGTCGCCAACAACTTGTCTTTGTTCCTTTTTGTAATTTCCCACGTTTCGGAGGCATATGTTAAGATGCTCTTCACCATAGTATTATATATATTTATTTTTATTTGTTTTCTTATATCTTTTGGCCATAGTAAAGAGTTAAGCTTTTGAGTTACTTGCTTTGTCTGTGTTATTCTATTTTTTATTTCTTATTGGGTGTTTCCTTCTTCTGATATCACTACACCCAAATATTTATATTCTCTACATAATTGAATGCTCTTTCCTCCTATGTCTAGATCCCTTCCCTCCCCTCCTGCAACTAAGTATTTGGTTTATTTTAAGTTTATTCTCAAACCCCATCTTTCGTAGGTTTCTGTCAGATTCCTCATTATGTATTTGATGTCGTCTTCGTCTAATGCTACTACTACCTGGTCATCTGCAAACAGGAGAGTGTGGAAATAGTCGTTTCCTATTTTTATACGCATTGGTTTACATTTCTCTTGCCATTTCTTTAGTACTTCATTTATATATATTTTGAAGAAGGTAGGTTATAGGCAGCAGCTCTGTCGCAATCCTTTGGTGATTTTCAAGCTAGAAGATACTTTATATCCGATCTTTATCTTACTTTACATTCCATCATACATATCTTTGACTGTGTCGATATATTTATTATTTATATTTGCTTTTTCTAATACCTCGAACATTTTTGATATAGAGGCCGTATCATACGCTTTTTCTAGGTCGACGAATACGACATGTGTTTCTTTGCCTCTTATTCTTCTTTTTTATATAACCTGTCTCAGTGCAAAAACATTGTCCACGCATGATCTTCCTGCGGTAAATCCCGATTGTTCTTCTCCTATCTCTACTTCTTCCTCGATTCTTATTTTTAGAATCTTCCCGTACAGTCTTCCGATTGAAGATAATACACTTATCTCTCGGTAGTTGTTGCAGTCCGTTCTTTTTTCTTTTTCTGTAAATAGAACTGATTTAAGCTACTCTCCATTCCTGGAGCACTTTAGTCCCGCTGTTAAACATTTATTAAAGATTTCTACTAATATTTCCACGAGGGATTCGGGAGCTTTTTTTATTAGTTCAATCGGAATACTTCCTGGGCCTGCCAATTTTACGTTTTTCATATATTTCAAGGTTTCGTAAACTTCTTTTTTCGTAATGCTGGCTATTATTTCCCTTTCCTGTATTTGTCTTCTTTGATTTCCTTGTATCATTTGAAATTCATCTGTCTTCATTTAACATTTCTTCATAGTGATTCATCCAGTCTTCCGTTCGTATTAATTGTATATTAGTACGATTTTGGCAATTTTGCTTTACGTTTTTTATTGTTTTCCATGCCTCTTGCGTTCTAGTGCCACCTATATACCTCTCCACCTCGCTGCATTTTTTGTTCCAGGCGTCGTTCTTCGGTTTGACTACCGCTATCTTCACTTTTCTATTGGTTCTGGAATACTGTTTTCTGTCTTCTGGGTCTTGTGTCGGGAGCCATAGCTGATATAATCTTCTTTTTTCCTTTATTAAGTTTTTGGTATTCTTATTCCACCAGTACTTCGTCTTCTACCCCCCCCCCTTGCTCCCCTAATGCTTCGTTGGCGGCTTCATGTATCACTTTCTTCATTTGATTGTACCTGTCCTCTGCATTTCCACGTATTCCTTTTGTCAGGTTTGCCGTTATTTTCATTTTATATAGGAATTGAATGCAGTCTTGTAATAGTTCACAAAATTGATCTCTTCCTAAGTTACATTGGGAAACTCCTGTATTTCCTTTTTACTGCAGATTTCAAGCTATACAATAAAATCAGCAATCTTGCCAAGTTATGTTCCTATCTGGCAGTTTTGGTAAAGGTGTGGTTAGCCAAATATTTATTCGCTATTCGAATATTCGAAATTCCATAATTGAGAAAAGCAAAGTATTTAATTTTCGAATACTCCCGAACTACTCGGGATTCGGGTAATACGGTTAATACAACTATTTAGTATCCATTTAGTCCAGTTAATCATTCAAATATTCTTATACTGAATAGATCCGTTATTGCAGTTTTCTGGGAAAAGCCTTGGCTCGGTTAGAATTATTTGAAACTTGCAGTAGGTGAGATAACCGCCGTGTCGCTACCCTAATCGGCCAATTACGTGAATTATTCTATCTGTATTGTCCGTTTCCCAGAATTATTCCATACGCAAATTATCCGATTAGTCGAATTATTTCAAATTCCGAAATCTGTTAAAAGTGGTTTTTGAATAGTAGTAAACCGGTTATCTAATTGTAGGAAAGCGTTATCAGCGTACCTGCTTCTTGGATCTAATATTTCGTAGCCCTCGATTGGATGTCAGTTTTTGAATTTGTGTATAGCTTCGTAGCAGTTGAAATATCAAATTATCTTGCGCTTTAAGTTGTTCTCTGTTATACCATGTAATGTTGACAATTTTAGAAAACGTTAGCAAAATCTGTGAATTCTTTGCCGTCTAGCTCGACGAAGACAATTTATTTTGATTATCTTACACCAAGCGAGTACATGAAGATGGCTTTTTTGTCGTGCAATACTCTTAGAACACCTGGCGCTCATCAATGTCAATCCATTTCTACAAGTCTGCCCTAGAAACACTCCAAAGAATTAAATGTGCTGGAAGCCTTATAACTTTGAAGGAGAAATATTACGTGGGCTAGAAAGAGCTTGGTGTGCACGCACGGTCTTTATGAATAAATTAAAATTGGGAAATAGTTCCAGCAATTTCAACAAGCAGCAAATTTCTAAAGCATATCAACGTTTATTGGAATTTATCGAGCGCAATGAAACCCAGATCTAAATAATTATTACGAGATAACTTTAGCGCTACCATTTAATTTGTGAGTTTGCAACAGTTGCATCAAAGTTCGGCATTGCATTGCCACTAATAGCTGTATTAGTGTGCAACACGAATTTCTATGTTCCGTCCGCATTTAATAATTGCAAAGCAATGTGAAATTCCCAACAGCCACAGGGGCTCAAACATTTAAGTGAGTGTTGATTAATTCAAAAATTGAGTTCTCGTTTTATTGTAGTTAGCGGAAGTAAGAGATTTGCGTGGTATTGTGTTCGAAATTCTATGCATAGCAATGGAGATTACGAGATCTCGATGAAATACAATTGCAATGTCAAACTTGCAAATTTATTGCTTCTTTGTTTCCTTTTGGTGTTACTTGCTATTCCTATTCGCCCGCAAATAGTATCTTGGCTCGTCAGAGTTTGGTTCCACTAATTCGGTCTTTAGATTGCGGATACTCAATTGATTTGCATTCGAATCTATGTCCGGCGCGGTTGTTATTGTCGACCCGGATCACCGATGAAATGTTTTATTGCGGGTCGATTCGGCCGATCGCCGATCCAATTACATAACATTTAATGGCAATACAATATCCTCCCCGTTTCCTTTTCCTACCCTAATCCGTTATTTGCATGCGGTTTAACATAGAAAAAAGCTGCGTAATAAATGTATTTGCAACAAATATCATCCCGACGCCGATCCTTTTACCAAACATAATTGCGGCTGCGATTATACCATCTCGAACTAATTCTGGATAGTAATGTATCCATTACCGCGAATTAGAGATACAAACAGCCGCATATATTTAAAGCGCTGTTATCCCAAAACTAAATAACTAAATTACAGTTGTTACAAACCAGCCAATGCTGTTTCAGCAGTTGTAATTTATTTGCGGTGCTGTAACCTGGATTCAAATAATGCGTTAATTAATTTTAAAAGGTCTTTGAAAGATTTACTAATAGAAATTATTCAATTAAAAAAAGCTGCGTGCTTGCATTTACAAACACTTACTCGGAGTTATATTTGAAGGTTTATTTGAAATATGTTTTTTTTATTCATTCATACTACCGATAATTGAATCAGTAACAATACCGAAGACGTTTCCTTATAGATAGTAATACAATCATACACTTCACTTTCATTTCCGGTTCATCAGTCTTCCACAGATAGCAGACATACCCGCTAACGTAAAGAAACTGTAACTCACTGTAGTTAAAATAGAAGCAACACGGTATTATGTTAAAGATAGATAAGATTGCTTCAAAAAAAAATCCAAATCTAAAATCATGTAAACATTCGATTCGGCTTTCAGAAATGTTTAAAATGGCTCATCCGCATATTTTAGGGCTGATTTACAGAAAGCGATTGATACTGAGGAGCGCCAGGCGTGGTAAGAGTATTGCGCTACAAAAATGCCACCTCCATGTACTGGCATTTTGTAAGATAACCAAAATAAATTATCCTTGCTGCGCTAGACGGCAGGAAATTTTAATGTTACATGGATACAATAAAGAATAACTTAAAGCGTACGGAAATTTGACACTACAACGTTGACGCGGCAACAAACAATTCAAAAATGACATGGAATCTAAGGCTCACGAAATACTAGACCAAGAAACAGGAATGTTAGTACTATGAGTGTTGCCACTATCTAGCAAGCCAAGTTTTGTTTAGTATCCATAACATGGATGCACGGATTACCAAATATCCGGAATTCTAATAATTCGTTTAGCGGAATTAACCGGATACCCTATGATTCAATTAGCTAAATACTTCGATTATCAAAGAGTTTGACTAATGATATAATCCAGACACCAAATAATTCAGTCAACCGGATACTTCTCGTACCAAATAATTCAATTAACCGGATGATCTGTATACCAAATAATCAGACCGGATACCGAATGGTACAAATGTATAATTAGCTTTACGTAATCTTTGCTGTACGAGGGTGGTTCATTATTTATTGTCCCCGATACAGAAGCAAACGACTCAGACATTTAAAATTTTTATTTTTCTACATAATCCCCTAAAAGGTTAACATACTTACTGTAACGACGATGCAGAGCTTCAATTCTTTTAAAAAAACTCTTAGTACTGCGCTGCAAACCATTCATTCACAGCAGCAATCATTTCTTCATGGTTCTAAAAATGAGATACCCGAAGATCTTACTTTAATTTGGGAAACAGGTGAAAATCACTGGGATCCAAATCTGGCAAATATGGGGGTTGTACTAAAATGTCAAATCCTGCATCGTGGATAGCAGCCATAGAAGCACAGCTCTTGTGAGTGGAAGCGTTTTCTTGGTGGAACAGAACGCTATACGTTCAATTTTCCACACCTTGTTTGATTTATAGCCTCACGAGATTTTGGTATGAGTTTTGCGTAATAGTCTCCCATTATTGTGTGACCACGTGGTAAATAATCAACAAGAAGAGCTTTTTTTTCAACGCTTCTAACGGAAAAGCCACATGTCTCAGCAATATATTTGACCGTAACTCTCCGATCACTCGGTACCATATCATGGACCAAATCAATATTTTCTTCAGTGACAACAGTTTCTGGTGGTTCAGCACCTGGTGCATGTTGACAAGACTCCCTTCCTAATTTAAAATCTCCACAAATCAGACGAAGACCTCTAAAGGGCTTACAGGAACCCACCCTGCAAAGCATTACACAATTTTCAGGCAATACTGAAGCTGAGACTCCACTAGCAAACCAAACAGGGAAACGCAAGCGCTGTTACATTTGTCCAGCTAAGAAAAGTAGAAATCAAAAGCAAACTTGCGATAAATGTAAACAAAATGTTTGTGGATAACATATGTTTGTGGATAACATACAAAGAGAATTTGTCATAATTGTGCCTAATTTCTATTATCTACAGTACCAAAATGTGGTTACTAGAATTTAATAAAACTGTATTTCCATATGTTGTTTTAATTGTTTATTACGTAAAACAGGAAGCATGCAAGTATTATATTTAATACAGATAAATAAATACAAATCGTGGATAGCAGCCATAGAAGCACAGCTCTTGTGAGTGGAAGCGTTTTCTTGTTGGAACAGAACGCTATACGTTCAATTTTCCAGACCTTGTTTGATTTATAGCCTCACGAACTTTTGGTATGAATTTTGCTTAATTATTGTGTGACCATGTGGTAAATAATCAACAAGAAGAGCTTTCCCAGAATCCCAAAACACTGTTGCCATTATCTTCCCGGTCGATGAAGTCACACAGATCATCCGTGGCGTGGAACCACGATGCCGCCATTCCATCCTATGCCGTTTCTACTTTGCAACAAAGTGATGAACTCAGGTTTCAAATATTTACAAAAATCCATTAAAATCCGTGTCTATTAATCTCAAATTGCTCGCAATAATGAGAAACCGGGGCCCCTTCTAATCAGGTGATAACATTTTAGAAATCCGTCGTGCGCAGACTCTTTCCAGACCCAATTCCACCTGCAACATTTTTTCAACGCTTCTAACGGAAAAGCCACATGTCTCAGCAATATATTTGACCGTAACTCTCCGATCACTCAGTACCATATCATGGACCAAATCAATATTTTCTTCAGTGACAACAGTTTCTGGTGGTCCAGCACCTGGTGCATGTTGATAAGACTCCCTTCCTAATTTAAAATCTCGGCACCAGTTCATAATTACCTGATGTGACGGGGTAGAATCACCCAACACTCCGGACATGCCATTATAAATTTCTGCGGTAACAGACCTTTCTTTAGAAGGTATTTTGTTATAGCCCTTGTATGGAATTTTGCCATTTCAACAGAATCATCAGCTCTACAGCTACATTAAATGTATAACTTCTATAAAAAACAAGATAGACATCTGCAACTTGGCATATATTAATGTCAATACTAACGTTTTCAGGAAAACCAATACTCATTTGTCAATTGTTGCCTTCTACTATGTTAGGGTCAATAATTGACGAACCATTCCCATAGTTAAATAAAATAGTGATTTTTAAATTTCTACAAGGATAAACAAGTAAATAATTACTATTGAAATCACAAGTAACCAAAAAGTATTTAGGTAAAAGTGATTAATCACAAAACCGAATTAGAGAATTAGAGCAAATTCCCAAATTGTGAAACGGCCTACTAAGTTTGATACTATTATTTTAAATTACGCTCTGTATATTTAAATAGTTTAGCTAAAAATTATATAACTAAAGTTAACCCTAACTGTCCACAATGTCATCATTTCTTAACCTGGAAAGATAACCTACCAGGGGTAACTTAAAGGCGCCCTTTTGTGCATCCGTTGTGGTTACCTAAACTACAGTATCCGTTACGTTCAACTTAAAACTGAGAAATAGTTATTCTAAATAATTAACTTTATTGCAACCAAGAAGGTCGACGTTTGACTAACTTTCAAGTGCACATTATAGCTTTCGGTTACATGATCTATAACAGGTTTTAAAAGTTAAAGAAAGATACTTGTATATTCCTACTGAAAGAAACCATAGTAATTTGATAACAGTTGCACATACAGTTGTGAATAACTAAGTATATTGCAACTGGGTTTAAAAATATTTACAACTTCAATCTAAATGTAATATTATTGTTGTTTATTTACTATTTTTCAATTACTTACTTACAGAAATGAGTAACTAATCGTTTCTTCTTAAGTAGAAGGTGGCCGTTATATTCTTGTGGCAGCTGTTCAAATAAGTATAGAAAATAAAAAACAATGTGGAAGAATCTTCTAAAATACTTATGGATTAGGTCGGAGCCGGACATTCGGGCGCGGCCGTTAGGGCGCGGCCGTTAGGGCACGGCCGTTAGGGCACGGCCGTTTGGGCGCCGCCGTTAGGGCGCGTGGACATTAGGGCGCGGAGCGTTAGGGTACGTGAACATTAGGGCGCGGACCGTTAGGGCGCGGTAGATTAGGGCGCGGGCCGGTAGGGCGCGACAACTGTGTTATTTGTTATTGTTGTTATTTGTCAGACTAAAAGATAGTCATTAACGCTTGTAAGGAGTGACGAAAAATGTCTCAACCGGCCCTTGGATTTTTTTGAATATGCAACTAGATATAAATCTGCCAGTATCTTCAAAAGTGTATCACGTTACAAAATTTAAATAGAAGAATTAGTAAAATCACCCAAAAGAACCGACCTTCCTTTTCTTTCCTGCTTGTTTTTAAAATAATTTTATTGGTAGTATCATTTGCGTTTCCTGTGATTTTAAAAATGAAATATTTACGTACAGATATGTATACAATGCAGAAAATTATATTTGATTTTTTAAACCTTTACAGGTTATCTTAATAATGATTAATAGGTTATTCAACATTATATTGTAGATTTATTAAAATTTTCTTCCCCCACACTGCTATCCGATCTTAAAACAATTTTAACAAATGTAATTGTCAGAATCACTAACTCCCTAATTATAATTATTAAACACGTATTAGCGTAGACTAATTATTAGTCATAAAATCATAAAAAGAGGTAAACCCTTATTTTCTGCACTTCTTCTTTTTAAAATAATTTTATTATTAGGTTGTCACTTGCTTTTCCTATTATTTGCAGATTTTGTGTAATAAGTAATGCAGAAAAACATATGTACTATCTTTGATGAATTCATAATAACTGTTAATAATTACCTATTTCAAGTTACCTATATTAATTAATCAAAATTTTCTTCTCTTGCAGAGTTGTTCAGTCTGAAAACAATTTTAGCATATGTAAACAATATTGTAGTTTTTATATTGGACACCGATATTCTATCAGATATATAACACCGAGTCTCGCGCCCTAGTGTCCCGCGCCCTAATGGCTCGCGCCTTAATGTCTTCGCGCCCTAGTGTCTCTGCGCCCTAACGGCCAGTGCCCTAGTGTCTTCGCGCCCGAATGTCCTAGACCGTAGATTAGGTATAGGTACTTATGTTGTCTGCCTTTTTAGTAGAACTGAATTTACTTTAAACATTATGAAGAGGATAAGTAAAATAAGGGATTAGCAATTCCATAACGGTTATTTAGTATTGTGGGTTTAGCAACAAAATTTAACATGTTGATAAGCGATAATTATTCTATTTTATAAATAAAATGACAGGAAATATGACAACATTAAACTATTTGCAAATACTTTTAAAAATAAATTGTAATCAAGGCCGTTAACGCTACGCTTAAATGTTAATTCGAACTTCATTACATATAACTAAAAATTTCCGTTAATGTTTAGACGTGTCTTGTGGCATAAACTTTACGGCTTACTCACGTTAAAATTATAATTTGTTAAAATACAATTTACATTTCCTGGAAAGATTTTCATGGAATAATTTTTGACTTTATTTAAATTTCAGGAACAATGCCTGCAGAACATTTATTTAAACTTCCTTTAAATTGCAATAAAAACCGTTTATAATTAAGTTGATGAGATCTATTCTTTGTTTCATATAACATTCGGTGAACGTTTATTTTTAAAGTATACAACCCATTTACGTTAGATAAGGAATGTTTTAAGTGTTCTTTGTTTGTTAAACTTTACTCAATTGATTAAGTTATTGTTAATAAACCGTATGGAGAGCGTTAAGAGTTACATTTAAATAAGTTACCAATCCTCGTACTAGAAATTTCAAGATTATCTTAGTTCGTTCACGGCCATGTTAAAATTGGCTGGCAATTCCGTGTAAAGTTTAGTTTTTTAGGAAAATTGCTGAATTTTCTTGTTTAGCTCATCTGGAAACAAACTTACGGGCTGTGGTGTCAATTCTGCATTCAGAGCGATTTATTTATCACTCCCCTAGTATTCCGCTCTTTCAGGCTAAACAAGAAAGCCCTGTTTACCATTTTTACATTACCGAGATATTTTGCTTCCTTTAGGATTTAGGTTACACAAGCATCAAGGTCTCATAAATGATTTTAACATGCTAAGGGCGTACCATATTGAAATCTAACTGGAAAATGATGTTCAGTATTGCCGGTATTTCCATTTTGATTGAAACAAAGAGATGCACCTAGAAACAAATATCACAGAAAAATAAAAGTATAGAAAAAATACACAGAGGATCACAGATCCACGGCAGAAATATGCAGTATGCCATATTTGAAATATGTATTCTCTACAAAATCAAGAATGCTTGTACAATGCGTTTTATTTGCAGGTCAAAATATCTTCGGATTCGTTCCTCTCGAATTTTTCTGGGTTTTATTCTTGTTTTTCTTTCTGGCGGCATCAGTTCCATGGTAACTTTTCTTAATCTTCCTGCTACCATTCTCTTTACTTGTCTAAGGCAGAGAAATCATTGTTGTTTTGAAGCGTTCTCTCGTTAATAACCTTTACGTCCCATAACTGGACATCGGGACTGTATTCTGCTGCGTGCTTCTACCCAGCAAAGTGTGACAAGCATAGACCTACAAGTAAACGTCGAATCCCAACAAGCGCAATACAAGGTTTTTGACTACTGTGGTGATCCTTGGCGATCGAACTCGACGCACATTCCGTATTTTACCCAGAAATGTAACGTTTAGCCTGTTAAGCTACCCCACACTTTTTGGTATATTTTCTATTACTATTCTTGTTTCCGATTCTTTCGACTGTTACTCTGTCTTTTCTCGATGTCTCAACTGCTTTTAGTAACAAACAGTAGGTGTTAATTTTTAGTTTTCGTGAATTATTTAAGTCACCATATCGCATTTACTCTTATTATGCTTCTTCGACCTCGTCTTATTCATTTCTTTATTGCCATCAAATGGTTGCCATAGTTATAATATATCTAATCCTGAATGTTTGTATTTGTCACATTCTATAATTTTTTGTTTTGGTCATAAAATGACGAAACAAACAAGTTGAGATATTGGTCTGATTCGTTACTTGTCATATATATGACTTTGTTATTTTGGATAATGAAGATCTGGTCTACTAGGGAGAGTATATGCTACTGTCATGTATTTGTAGTCCCAGATCTTAGTACTTTCTAGTATTTTAGTGCGTATTTTACAAATATTTAAAAGTTTTCTGAAGAAAACCAACATTCTAGTTCTAGTTCTTTTGTTACTGAAAAATCTTCAGATATTTCTTTACCTATTGCCATATTTTTCAACCGTTAGGTTGTGGTATGCTTTCCTTAGGATACAGTTCTATTCTAGTCACTATATTTATTATATTTTTGTAAATATATTCTACTAATACGGAATCCTCCTACGTAGAATGTGCTTTGAGATTTTCTTTCCTTATACTTTTAGTCTGTCTTGTATCGTAAAATTCTACCGTATTGTTAGTAATGTTCACGTTCTTTATATATGGACGACATATAAAATTCAATACATTCAAACGGGTTTGTTGTCCACTAGCATTTGGTCAGAAGACTATCATTTTTAAAAAAGTCAAGTATAAAAGTATTAGATAACGTTCCTAAATGATGTTCTCAGCATCTAAATATACATTTGTATGGCTTGGTTTGCTACCGTTAATAAATGTTTTTAAAATAATAAAGATGCAATATTTATACTGCGCCAGCTAATAGAAAAATCGATAGAATTTAACAAACCGCTGTTCCTTCGTTTTATAGATCTAACCCAAGCTTTTGACAGGGTCCGACTTACTGATGTCATCAAAATCTTAGAAGAAAGTAATGTCGACCGGAAAATTATAAAAGTAATAAGGGAACTTAACACCAACAGTAAAACAATCATACGAACAAATAACGTGCTGACAAAAGAAGTGTCTATCTTTACAGGGATACGGCAGGGAGATAGTTTAAGCCCTACACTTTTTAATATAATTATGAATAAGATCATGCGGAACGTAAACGATTTGGGAGGAGGGTACAAAATGGGGAACAGTAGGGTTAAGATATTGTGTTACGTCGATGATGCGGTAATAATGGCGGCAAACGAGGACGACTTACAGTCTTTCAAACAACCGCACAGCAATTCAACATGACGATATCAACTGAAAACCACAGTCTATGGTCATTGCCAAGGACCCAATTCGATGTAAACTAGCCATTGATAACAAAACTGTCACACAAGTAATGCACTTCAGCAGAAATATCAAAGACGAAGTAAGAAATCAAGCAAATAAATCCGCAGCTATTAGTGACTATCTCCATGACATAAGATGGCGCAACAAACATATAACTACGGAAAGCAAAGTGTGTACATATATAACACATGTGTAAGGCCAATTCTGACGTATGGAGCCTAAACAAGAGCTGAAACATCAAAGACCAAACAAATAATGAGAACAGCCGGAATGAAAACGCTCAGAACTATATCAGGTCACACTCTCAACCATAGAATAACAAATGAAGGCGTCCGACAAAAATGTGAAATTCAAGACGTCGCGTCGTGAGATGGGTACGAGCGCGAAGAAGAAACTGGAGAGATCATGTCGACAAAATGGGAGAAGACAGATTGGCAAGATGGGCAAAGTCAGAGAAACCCAACTCAAAACGGAACGTAGGAAGACCTCCCAAACGATGGCAGGAGAGCTGCACATCAGCATCTCAAGACCTATAATGAGTCATTCCACCCCATGTATTGAAACGAGACAAAAATGGAAAAAACAGGACATCGTCCTAACAATAAGAAGAAGTAGAAGAAGAAGAAGAAGAAAAGAAGAAGAAGAAGAAGAAAATAATAAATATTTCTGTGTCTTCACCATTTATCTTGTTTGACTAAAGTTCCAATTTGCGTAAAAAGTCGTTAATTTTATCTTATAGCTGTAATATATGAATATTTATTTCCTTGCAACTGGGTATTAAAAGATTTAGTTTTTCAAGAATGTCAGTCTAATAATCCAGTTTCATTACAAACAGTTCGTCAGGAAAAATTTCGGCATCGTTGTGATGTTCTTCTTTCAAAAACGCATAGATTTCCCGTTGTATCGGTTTTTGACGTGGTAACCACCGACATTTGCAATAAAGCAATAGTGCTGAATGGTCGGCCCCCATATCATCGCACCTTGAAGAAAACAGTGTTTCCTTTAAAGGGCTTTGGCCAGAAATTACAATGGATAATACCAAATAAAGTCCTGAACTGATTTCCTTCGAATCGAATGATTCCCTGTGCATCATGCAATGATAAGAAGCGGCATTTGGATTATATTTGCGTATAAGTGCTCGCAGACCATCATATTTTCTTATCCATTAGTACAAACACCAACACAGTTTTTCCACTCCAGGCCAGAGTTTACTATTATAATTATCAGTCATTTGAAATAGATCCGCACCTGTAGTTCTTTTCTGAATTTCTCTGCAGAAAAGTAAGTCCTCGCTTGCAGATGCTTTATGGCAATAGCCAATCCAGGCTGTCAAATGTGCATCTCTGATAATATCGGTTGCCTTGTCTAGCTGAAAAGCAAATACTGCGTGTTAGTAAGTTGCGAAAGAAGCTGTTCCTGCAGATTCTCTGACATATTATCAAAGCGCCTACTAATAGCATTATTTGATACTGGTATTTTCTGAATATCTTTAGCATACCTATCTCCAAGCACCGTTGCGACCTTATTAACGGCAGCAGGAAGAATAAGATTTTCCGCAACAGTGTGAGGTTTCGTGCAGTTGGCTATGGTATGTGCAACTTTATAAGTTGCAAGCAGAGCTTCTTGACTCAACCTCAAACTGTATTGAAGTCTAATTTCTGTAGTAAACTATATTAATTTCTTCACAAAGAAATCGCGTTATTTGTTTTTATGATCTTTATGCTTTGTTTGTAAATGCATCTTTAGTTTATTTGGTTTCATATACTGTCAGAAGCCAAAATATTTAAACATGTTAGACACTACTCTTTACCATTAACGACAGTGTCTATAATACTAAAATTCAAATACTTGACACAATATTTTCTAGTTTTTGCTTTGAAACTGTTGGCAGCTTCTTTATCTGCAGACGCAAATGTAGTTAGAGAATCAAAAGTATGTTTAAACCTGATTAAATATTTTTTCATCCTGGATAAATATTTGTACAAACTTTAAGTTACTCAGTTGCAACAGAACACAAATGAAATATTACACCCCTACTCGCTGCTACGCTTACTATGAAACTAACCTAACTGAATACGCATTATGGTTTTATACGTTCTGTCTCCACTGTCACATTTTCTGGATTATTATACAGCACTCGGGAAAGGGAGTCACAATATATTTAAAAAGGGGTTGCAAAACCTGAAAGTTTGGAAAACGTTGGTTTAACAAATAGTACATATAACAATTGTTTATCTATAGAAGCCGAACAGTGTAAGGATGTCTAGAGCTTTAAAAAATATTATAATATCAGATGCAATAACTCTTTTGCTTTTAGTATTTTTGGTAAAATTACAATGATGCGTACTCAGACCCAAACGTTTTAGTAAATATTTTTGATAGATAGATTTTTTTGTGCACATTTTTCTAGAAACTTCAGCGTTTAGTAATATTTGTCTTTATATAAATAATGTGTTTAGTAAATTTAGATATAGTTTTGTTATTTTTTCCTTTCTTATTTTTTTCATTGAGCCTTTCCTATAGATATTATTGCACTATATATTTTTCCATGGATATTATTATATTAACATCCTTAACTGGATATTTTCCCATGAATATTTTTCGTTTGCATTTTTTTCTCCGAATATTTGTTCCATTGGTATCTTCCGTGGATAATCTTGTCTTGAATGTTTTTCCCTCTACCATACAGACACAACGTTGCTACTGAGGACAACAGTATATATCAAAATCTCGACTTAATAAGTAGAAAAAATTAAAACACTATAAATCTGGATGCTCTTGTTTACAATAGTTTTCATAGCATTATAATAATATTTACACAAAATCGAAAGCTTAATCACTATGATAATAATAATATAGATAGTGATAGTAATATTATTTTTGCGTTTGTAGATTTTTTCTCTGTGTATTGTTTCAAGAAGTATTTCCTTTCAAGGATATTTTAATATTGTTCTTTGATATTTTTTCTATTGATATTTTTTTCATTGATTACTTCCATGGATAAATTTTTCGTGTGCCATAAGAGCAGAGTGTTTCGGACAGACAAGCGGCAATATAAGTTAGTGACTCATGGCGTAATAAGTAAAGAATATTTGTAAGGTTTAAAAATTTATAGTTTCTGTTATGTGGAAATATATTAGTTTTAGTACCAAAATTTAGGAAAGTATATTTGTTGAGATCAAACTTAACCAAATTTGAAAAATGAAAATCGTGTCCACGCATTTTTGTTTGACATTCAGGAACACAATGAAGTCGTTAGGCGATAAATCAGGCGAATACGGGCAATGAAACATTAATTCGATGTTTTCCTCTTTCAAATAATCAATTGTTTGACTAGCTATGTGAGAGATGGCATTGTAATGATGAAGAATGATGAAACGTTTTCGGCTGTTTTTCCTGATTGCGTCGATGACTTCTGGTAAACAAATTGCTGTATACCATTCAGTGGTAACTGTTCTTCGATCCTCTAAAGGAATGGTTGCGACTTGTCCAGGTCAACCGAAGAAACAAGCGATCATTTTCTTGGAAGTGTTTCGTAAACGAAGTTTTGTTAAATTCGGTTCATGTTGGAACACCCAAACATTGGATTGTTACTTAGTTCATACGAGTATATCCAAATTTCGTCCCTGTTACGATGTTGTATATGGATTTAGCAGTTCTTCGTCGAATGTTTTGAGCATTTCCTTACACCAATTAACACGAGCCTTTTTTGACCTTCGGTCAAATTATGAGGAATCCATCGGGAACAGGTCTTTGTCACAGCTAGATGTTCATGCAAAATCGAATGTACTGCAGTCTTCGATATGTATAAGCATGCCTTTATTCACTGTAAATCACATGCCGATTTTCTTCAATTATATTGCGCACAGCATCGATGTTTTTTGGAATAGTAGCCGATGTTGGTCGATCTTCATGAAATTCATCGTTGGCGGACGCACGACCACGGCGAAATTCTGCAAACCAATTGTAAACAGTCTCTTCTGATGGTGCTTCATTGCCAATAGTTGAACGAAGAGATTCTATGCATTGTTGTTGAGTTAGAACTTTACTAAAATCGTAAAAATACATCCAACAAAAACCTTTCGTGAAATTTCCATTTTTTCACAAAGTTGCTCTTTCTAAACGCCCATTGTGAACAAACTACTCGGTTAATTTCTAAGCTGCCATTGTTTTCACAATAACAAATGTCAAATTTTACGGAAATAGTAATAACACATCTCAATAGCGCCACCTAGTGGTCGTTTGTAAAAACTTAAAAGGCTGCCCTCGTACTGTTATATTTAATTGATTATGGAAAGCATTGTCCGCAAGCGATACTTAACAAAAGCAGAAGTATATCTTTCTTGGCGTAAAAGGCGAAATAGCTGTTTAGGCTCTTCGCTTAAAAAGGTTCAGTTTTCAATTTTGCTCATTAGTTGTGTAATCCTATTTACTTTCGTTGTATGTTTTCATTTCGAAGGAAAGCGCGGTAATTTCTCGTCCCAACGTGTAAGAACTGTAGATCTTTTGGGTAAAGAACAAAATTTTGTAATTAGAAAAATGGCAAAGTAAAACCATAAAACGTGGCTGTCGCTCGAAAGGTTTGCCGTAAGTCGACGAACCGGGACAGAAGATAATTTAGATTTTGACAGTGCCAATTTAGAGCTGCGTATTTCCAGGCTCCGTCCCCATTATTTTAGGATCCGATGAAGTTTTTAGCGACCCCATTGACAGTAACCCTAATCTCGATCCGGTTCGTTAACTTTTGCCCTCAACCTGCTAACTAAAGTGCAATTGTAGTTCTAGAATGCTGTGTGTCGGGTTGAAATATCGAAACGTTGCCGTCGATCTTGAAGTCTGCGGAATTATTTAATAACATTGTCAAGAAATACAGCGGCGGAGTTTATTAGCGTCCTGGAGCTACGGCAGGGTTGGTTTTCCAATCAAACGTTTGTTTCGATTAAAATAAAGCCGAGACTTTGCAGCTCGTAACAATGTACGGTAGTTACCCAAGTAATACAAAAACGTTAGTTGGAATCTAATATTTTACCGTACTTATTGGAAACTGTCACGGGCAGGAGCTGCAGGCTTTTACCAATATAATTTCAGATTGTGTTTTCTAATTAAAGCGACAGCTGACAGTGAAATATCTCTTTGTGAGACAGTTGACATGACAACAGTGTTGACGGTAATATAAGTGGACAAGATTTAAAGGTTTAGCCATAAACACAATGCAAGTCCGTTTGTTATTTTTTCTTCGCGGACAGTTGCCGAAACAGCGCTGTAATTATTTTTTAAAATTTCCTGACGCGGTCACGCGCACGTAATTATTTTATTTAATTTCGTATCGATCCTCTTATTATTTTTCGTGCAAGACTGAGTTAGAATGAAGTAATTTATTAGAATTTCTGCCACTTCAGTGGTCAATTTGGACATTCTCTTGATTCTTCCGTCGGGATATCTTAGTTCTGATACAATTTGAGGCGACGCCACGAATGTGGCGTAAATCTGTCTTTTTTAACAAGAAAAGATGGGGCTATAGAAGGTCGATCTAAGAAGAACGGGAAATATTGTTAATGGACAAAGGAACTGCGGAAAGGGTAGTTTTTATAATAATTTATTGTACGGTTCAAACATTCTTCCGTTTTTATTAACACCTGTAATTAGGTTTTGCGGAAACGATCTTGAACTCCCACAAACTACCTAATTTAATTAGGAAGTTAACGATCAGTTAAAATAGAACGGATCTTGTAAAAACAAACCGAACAAGATTCGCAGGTGTAAAAATGTTATGGTAAGCGTTCGAAGAGTTTTACTTGAAAACATTAAATCTATTAAACTGGAAAGATAGGTTCGATTACGTTTACAATTCTGTTGAAAAATTGTAATAAATCAGTTTCCTCTAACGAGTTCCGTTTGCAGTATTGGCTGGAGTTTTCAAGTCTTCTGTTGATTTTAATTTTGTTATGCTTTATATTCTCTCCCCATTTAATTCTTTCCCAGTGTTAAGGATGAATAAATTTGTGCAAAATTTGTTAAAGAAAAGTTTACGTATTTTGATGCCGTCCTAAAAGAGTTCCTCAAAGTCGAAAGGAATTCTTAAAAACTTTTTAAACGATGATTTCTTTTCGATATAACGGCAATTAGGATTATATTTATTTCGCTTTAAAACGGGCTTTCAACTGTTGCAAACTTGATACACTAGTCTCTTCTGATACTTTAGAGAAGCCGCATTAAACTTTATTGTTTTGTTCAAACCTACTGCCGCGGATATATTTTACAGTCATTATTTCACATTAAGGTGTATTTCCGGCTTACGTTATAAAAAATTGGAGTTTCGGAGGAAAATTCTCACCTTCTGTCATTCTTTTTATGGTCGAATTGCCCTCGGGAATTTCCGCAAAAGGCTTCTTTGTGCTCTTTACTTTTTATGACATTTTCTGTTAGTGCGAGAGCATTTCAATTAGAAATATAGTGTGCGAAAAAGTTCTGCATCAGTTGCACAAATATGATAAATTGCAGTTAAAACCCATTTTGTTGAAATATTTTTCATTTCATCATTGCGAATATAATACAGGTACATAAACACAATACTAGTAATAATAACAGTCCAAATATTAATCAAAAAAAAAATCAAATCGATATATACAGTTTATTCAAACACAAAAGAAATTTACATTATACAGGGTGCCCATGACTTGACGCCCACGTGTAGGAGAGATGAAAAGAAGTCGAAACTAAAGCGTGATCATTTTCTCTAAATCGACTATTAAAGAAGTTATGGCCTGGCTTAGTTCTATACTGAAGCAGCCGAAACAACAAATGATACTAAGTGGTATTTGACACAAACTGTCTACCTTGGTATGGCAATGATATTATTTACTTGTTGATTTCTCTGCTTGTGCTTATTAACAGTTTACTTTTACAACGCGAGAGTACGCCGATATCCATTACATGTACGGTTTTTGCGATGGAAACTAAGTAGCAGCTGCTCGAGAATATGGGTTGAGATTTCCAAATCGACGACTACTAAACCGACGAGGTTTCCAACGAGTGCACAACCACCTACGTGCACACGGCACTTTCCCGAAACCGTCGAGCGTGTAATACAGCAAGTCCTACACAATGAGGACAACGTACTACGAGAAATTGATAATAATCCCAGCACCTGTGTTCTTCGTGTATCTGCACAAGTTAATGTACCACGAATGCGAGTTTGCAGAACATTGAAACGTCATGGTGTATATCCATTTCATATCCAGCCTGTTCAAGCCTTCTTATCTATAGATTTCGCCACTGGATCATTCAAAGTCGAAACCTAAGTAATAGAATTTTATTCACGGATGTGGCAACATTTACAAGGAATCGATTAACGAACAAAAAGAACAGCCACTCTTGGGATTTGGAGAATCCATACGAAATTACAGTGTCAAATTATCAATATAGGTTTTAATAATCCCAGCACCTCTGTTCGTCGTGTGCACATGTTAATGTACCACGAATGCGAGTTTGGAGAACATTAAAACGTCATGGTTTATAAGAGTGCTGTTCTCTTTCCGCTGAGCCTATCTAGCAGGCTATGATATTTTGAAACAAATTTTCGTTGACATTTAAACGTAGTTGTTTACAAGTTTATTTATAGTGAAAGTTGTCAAATATAGTTAAAATACATAATTTTAAAGTGATCTTTTCCCAAGGAAATGATGTAATTGAATGAAGAGCATTATCGAGTTGTGGTTTTTTACAATTTCACGCGTGGCTTAAGCCGTATAGAATGTTTTGAGGAAATAAATCGAGTGTTTGGTGACAAGTCGTGTTGCTTAGCTACCGTAAAGCGGTGATAAAATGAATTTCAACGCGATCGACTTTCCTTAAATGACAACTTTCGAGTTCCTAGGCCAAAAACGGCAGTTACCGAAAAGAATATTGGTCTGGTACGAAACATGATTAGAGAGGACCGGCATGTTACTACCAGAAGTATGCAAGCTGAAGATTGGTGTGAAAGCAATTGACACCATTTTACACAAACATTGGATGGTACGTAAGTTTGTGCCCGTTGGATTCCCCACAATTCGACTCGGAAACCGTGCGGCATGGTGCAGATCTACACTGCATTCGCTTTGACAATGGTTTGTCTCATTTGGTGTACATCACAACAGGTGATTAAATGTGGATATACTGCTGATCCCGAAAGAAAGCAACAGTCGGTAGTTTGGGTCATTGAGAACAAATCCGCTCCAACAAAAGTTGTTTGTGAAAAAATCCGAAACAAGAAGATGGTCGCTACATTTTTTGGAATTACTGGACATGTTTCCACTGTAGCACTGGAGGATCATGGTACTGTTAATTCTGAATGGTACAATATTGTTTGTTTGCCTCAAGTTCTCCAAAACGTTCGCGAAAAACGTCCAAGAGGAAGCATCATCGTGCATCAAGATAACGCTCGGGCGCACAGTGCTGCTCGAACGACTGAGTATTTGAATGCCCAAAACATTGAAATAATGGGTCATTCGTCGTATAATCCAGACTTGCCACCTAATGATTTCTTTTATTTCCGCGTGTAAAGAATAAGTTACGGGGTTTACGTTTTATATCGGCCGAAGAAGCGGTTGACGTTTTTAAAAATGAAATAAATAACCTAACCCGGGAAGATTGGAGAAAATATTTGATAAATGTGAAGATTAATTTTCACGGACGCAAAAATACATTGACTGTGGATGGGAATACTTTGAAAAAATTACAATTAAACGTGTTTTGTTAATAAATTGTGTATTACCTTACTAGACTCGGCAGAAACAGAACAGCCCTCCTATCTATTTCATATGCAGCCTTTTTAAGCTCTCTTACGAGGCTCTTATGAGAAAACATTTACGAGGAATGGATTAATGAACAAAATGAACAGTCATTCTTGGTATTTGGAGAATCCACACGAAATCACAGTGTCAAATTATCAACATAGGTTTTCAGTGAATATCTGGTGTGGAATTATTGATAACATGCTCATTGGTCCATTCGTTTTTCAGAACCATTTAACCGCCAACAAATATTTAAATTTTCTAGAAGATCATTTGGGATAATTGTTAGATGATGTCCCTGTGGCGATCAGACATGGTATGTGGTACCAGCACGATGGTGTCCCTGCACACTTTGCGTTACGTATAAGACAATTTTTGAATAAACGGTTTGAAGCACGTGTAATTGGTAGAGGAAAGCACCATCCCTGTCCTCCAAGATCGGACTTAACTTGTTTAGATTATTATTTGTGGGGTCATATGAAAGATATGGTATACCAAATACCATCAGAGACTGTTAATGATCTCACGAGACTTGTTTTTGAGGCAGCAGAACTAATTCGGAATAACAATTATATGTTACGTAGGGCAATTAGATCTTTCTTAAGAAGAGCCAGAATGTGTCTCGAGAGCAACGGTGGCCATTTTAAACAATCTTTATAGGGAATTTAAACTAAAATAAAAATAAATATTGGCTTTCCTGAAATTGCAATCATGTAATAAATAATAATTTAACATTCTGTATTTTGTATACGGTTTAGTTTAGGGCTTAACTTGATTAGAATTTCTAACTATATTTGGTCTAAAGATTACCTACACGTAGTAGTGAGCTCACGTCGTGGGACACCCTTGATATCATAATGTAGTCTACACCTAAATGTTTTTTACAATACACAATAATTAATTTTAAAATATTTTTGTACTTAATAGGCCATCCCTTATTTTTAATAACTAAGTCACACCTTTTTGGCATAGAATTCACCAGTTTTTCTAATTCTTCCTTCGTAATGCAGCAATACCAGCCATCAATTACGGATTCGATTAATTCCACTTTTTTTGTGGGTTTATTTCTTGAAATAATGTCAGAAATCCTCTGCCATAAGTTTTCTATAGGATTTAGGTCTGGGGATTGTGCTGGTCAGTATATTCTTTTAACAACTTTATCGGTCGACATCCAAGATTGAACAAAATTTGCTATGTGGCAAAGAGCATTATCATCTGAAAAGATAAAGGCTTTGCCAGGAAATAACTCAGTTTCACCAGGCAGCATCTTCTCCTGTAGGACATCAATATATTTGGTTGCATTCATCATGCCAGATACAACATGCAGTCAAAAAACATGACAGTAGACAGAACAGACAATCGTGAAAATTCTTCTCCAGGAAATCGTCTAACATATGCGTTTCCAGCATGATTGTTAATGTTAAAGGTAGATTCATCACTAAATAATACTTTCTGCCATTGTTCTGGTGCTCAATGACAATGATCATTTGCCTATCTCAAACGGCGGAGCCATTATTTCTCTGACATGAGGAGTTTCTTCCGGGGTTTGCAAAGTTCGGACTTAAGAAGCCTCCGTCTTATAGTAGAAGTGCATACACTTACACCAGTAACTTCGGACCATATTTTGGTTAAATCTGTACCGAATTAAGACTTCTGTCTGCCAGGCTCATCCTCCGCAATACACTTTCGTCTCTCACTGATGTTTTTTGGACCGCCACTGCGGGGTCTATCTTCAATTTTTCCCGTCTTAGAGTATTTTATGATGTCTCTAATAACTGTGAATTAATTGCACTCCACTTTCATAGCTATTTCACGACTGGAAGCGCCTTGTTTATGATGAAAACTTATTTCATATCGTTTTTGAACGATTTCTTCTTGGATGGCATTTTGCCACTATTAACGACATGCAAAATGCAACTGAATAATAATCCATACTACCTGTGCAGGTATATATATATATATATATATATACACCATCATCCTCCTCCTCCTCAAGTCCATCCTTCTTATCAGATGGATGGTGATTATGGATTTCATTTATTTATGTTTCTTCCAGTCTGGCAGTTGCTTTCCTTACTGCTTCTCGCCATTGTTGTCTATTGTCTGTAATTCCGACGGCTTCTTTAACATTAGTCTCCAGTACTTATTCAATAGTATCGATCCAGCGAGTTGGTACTCTCTCCCGCGTTTCAGTTTTCCATCGGGTTTTCCTTGTATAACCGGTTTTTCTAAATTTTCCCCTCGTGTAATATGTCTGAAAATTTTAAGTATTCTACTGTATATAATAGAGGAAAGTCTTTGTCTTGGTTTTATTTCCGCTAGGATGGAAGCGTTAGTTCTTCGTGCTGTCCACGGAATTCGAGGCATTCTCCGCCAAACCCATATTTCAACGGCATCTATCCTTCGCCGGTCTGCTGTGCGGATGGTCCGTGTTTCTGAGGCGTATTGAAATACAGGTAGGACCAGAGTTTGCACGATGTTGATTTTGCTATGGCGAATCATGTCGCTACTTTTCCAAATTTTGATCAATTGTGTTGTAGCTGCTTTACCACCAAGGTGTATTCTGCGGCTGATTTCGTCATTGGAGATGAGCGCTCCTACGTACACAAATTTATCGACAATTTCGTAATCATGCATTTGAGGATGCATGGGATTTGTCCTATCAATTATCATTATTTTTTGTTTATATATATATATATATATATATATATTGTTATGATATCGTATTGGGGTGTGAAGGTGCTTCAATATTTTATTTTTGTTCAATACATTTTATACTGATGATAATAAACCAGGGATGATGTGTGATTTGGAGCTTTCTATAATCTGTTTCTTTTTCGGCTTAAATTTATTCTAAAACATATTTTAGATCATTTGTTTATTTTCTTTGGAGTAGAAAGGAATGTTTAGTAATTCTTATCCATTACATGCGTTGTTCCGATGGTTGTTGATATCATATAATTTATTTATAGATAGGAGGTTGTATTTTAAATTTTTATCGTGATTGGTAATAGGGAAAAATTAAAATTTATTGATTAGTTACGAAAAATATTAGAAAAACTGAAAGGTGTGTTTGTATGTACTTCGTATAAAAGTCTGGAAATTAAATAGTTATTTTAGTAGTAGTAGTAGTTTATTTCGTTTATTCATACATGATTATTGAATAACTGGGTAATATAAAAAAAAACATATTTACATACATATCAAAAACATATTTACACAACATTTTAACTTAACATTCATATCACAATTGAGGACTGTAACACATAACAAAAAGCGGGAGACATACAACAATATATAAAGCAATCACACTACTTAGAAAACATTTTAAAACTTAAATTTAACAATTGAAGAGCACCGGGAGGCATCATCCAACTACCCTGCCGTTTTCCTATCTTTTTCCTTCCAAAAATTTTACATATTTTGATTTAAATTGTTTTACTGACTTAGATTCTTTTATTTCAATAGGAAGTTCATTAAACGCGTTTACTCCTTCATAAAACACCGAATTTTTTGTTGTTGTTTTGTTAGCGCGTTCTGGTCTAAAATTTGCATTACTTCGTGTAGCATATGAATGAAAGTCCTGGTTCTTTTGTAGCGCAAGATACTCAGGATATTTCTTTGTTTTGATTTTATATATGAAAACCATGGTATACAAA
>JABXWE010002247.1:0-16000 GCA_014611495.1 Limonius californicus | reverse complement strand
TTACCAAAAACAGTTTAATAATAGAGGATATTATTACCAAAAACAGTTTAATAATAGCCTCCATTATTAAACTGTTTTCGGTATCATAATGGACCTATTATTAAATCAAAGTAGATAAAAGTTGATTACATTTCGGCAGAACACATCCTGATCAAACGCATGCAATTCTGTTTTTGGGGGTAACCTCTTTTGTTTTTTATTAGGACTTCGAAACGAAGACGCTCGTCTTTCGTTAATACCTTTTAATTGTTTAAAAACAACACTGGACGAAGACTAACACCAGTTACCGCTGCTACACGTTCATGCACTTTATTTAATTCTATTGTAGGTCCTTCTAATGCTTCTTGTTGCATACATTGTAAAACATTCGCAACAATTGTTACGGACCAATCGAGCTTTTTCGACGATTCGTAACTAGTTTGATGGAAAAGGGCCTACAGGTTAGCGAAGAGGAGTAGAGGGAGTTCGTGAAAATCGCTTATGGGAGAAAATCTTTAGTTGTGTACAGGGCGAGTCAAAATAAGTAGGCGCCACCTTCCAAATCCAGCTGGTTGTAGCCCCTCGTGGAAGGCCGAGAAGCCAGCAGCTTACGGGAATCGGACTCACCTTTATTGTGCCTCCTCCTATATATTTAAAGCTTGCAAAATTCTTACACCAACAGTACAAAAGACACAATAAGAGCCAGTAAACTTTAAAACACATATAATAAAATAGTTATAATGTGACAATACAATAAAATGGCAAATTATAACGCATAAAGTTTGAATTACATGGTTAAAATTCTTGAACGTTCAGAGAAATGGGCTCGCCGCCACTGGTGCAACGGGATTTACGTTCCGCATTCAGTTATGAAACACCAGTGACGCTGAAGTTCACAAAAATAGAATATAATCTAGTAGTTTTATTATAAAACAGATTAACAACACATATGGCGACTGAAGGTCATTTTTTTTGTAATTAGGTGAAGTTAAATGTGAAGTCTGCAAGTTAACGCGAGCAAAAAAAGGTGTCTTTGTCACAACACAACAAAAAAACTGGTTCTTTACCTTGACGGAGTAGCGAGTCAGGCACAATCTCGAAGAGTAAACGGGATGATGATGAATATCTACAGATACACCCCTGGAGACTTGATTGAATGAAGTCAACAGCCAGGGACCCGGAACTTGGATGCGCTCTTCGCATCGTCGGTAACCGCAAAGGGACAGGAGCTGGTCTCGAACATAAACCGCCTAACGGCGATGGGCCAATTCGCAAAGAATTGCCTTTCCTGGGGATGAATCCAGTGATTCCTATTTAATCCGGCAGTAGCCGATGGCCTGTCGAATATCCCTTGGTACAACAGCGAAACAGAACACATATAACGGATACTCCTCGAAGAAAAAAAAAACCGAAAGCCGCCCCTACAGCACTTAACGTAATTACGATTGCCGATTAATGGAGCTTTCTGACAACCGGAGCCAACAAAGATCGAAAATTGACTGCCTTAAAAATGCAACGGGATTTGCATTCTCCCAAAAGATGTTGCACCATATTTCGAAACGTTATGGAATGTTGCGCAAAAGTTCTAGAATAAGGGGACACGTGAATTCTGGGAAGCGTTCGAGATCGAGCGCGGAAAAAAACAAGTCTGCAATTTTGACACAAAAGAAACTGTCAAGGTTTAAGAGAACCGGCCTTCCATAACTCAATTTTCAAGACAAAACAAAATAGCGAAAATAGTAACCCAAAATAAGACTTCAATTAAAATAACGCTATCAATTCTGGCGAAGCGGCAAACAAATTAAGAAATTGATTCATATAAAGCGGCGAATTTGAAAATAACATAACACAATTTCGCGACTTTGGCCGACCAAAGTCCTCCCTACTTTAATTTTAGATTAAAACTCCTTGCACGCACTTTTCACTAGAGTCTACAGTGATGTTGACTGCTACAAACACACGATGTAAATGATGCCCAGGCCTCCCCCACCAATTTCGTGGTTTTGTTGATAGTGCGCAATGTTCATTCACAAGCAAGGTTAAATCAGTCATGCTGTAAGTCTAGTGAATCTTGACTGTAGTGTAACTCTTCTATTGCTTCTATTCTGGTAGTTCTGTGTACTCTGTTGAAGGCTTGTTTGAAATCTAGGTATAGCGCATGTATTCTTACATTTTTACTATATATTTTTCTTGAATTTGCCTTAATATGAAGATCTGATCTATTGTAGATTTTATTTCCTTGAATGCCGCCTGATAGTCTCCTATCTTTTTTTTGGGATTCTTCTCTAACTTTTTGGTTTATCAAGGATGCCAGTATTGTATATGTGGTGTTTACGAGCGAGATTGGCCTATAATTCTCTGTAAGCTGTTTGCTCCATTTTTTAAAGATTGAACATTTTTTTTTTTTAAAGAATCGTGGAGTTGCCATTGCAACTCCACGATTCTCATCCCACCCCGCTTACCTCGGATCAGCGCGCGTAGCGCTATGCACGAGTCTAACATGCCCCACCCTTGAAAAACCCCCCCAACTATGCTACCGAGTCACTCCCGCTGCTCCCGAATTAATTAAAATTCGGGCCACAACGGGAGTCGAACTCGGGTCAACCGGTTGCGAAGCGGACTCTCGCCCACTGCGCCACCCGGTCGCCAAAGATTGAACATATTAATGCCATTTCCCAATCCGTCGGCAGTTCTTTCTTAACCTATACTAATTTAATCTAAATAAAAATTCGTTTACCCAAGTCTTCGCTCCCGTATTTTATTACTTCTAAGGGAATATTATCTGCTCCGGGACTTTTATTGTGTTTTCCCATTAATTACTATTTCCTGGAAGACTTCCCAGGTGGGTAAATTTATCTCTTCTTCTGCGTTTTTGTTCCGTTTTATATTCTTTGCTTCTTCACTTCTGAAGGTTTTTTTCAAAATATTGTCGGTGAATCTCAACTATTTTTTCTTCGTTTATGCATTGTTCACCTGCTTCGCTTTTTTAGGCTTATTGTTTGCTGTTGGAATCCTTTTGTTTCTTTTCTATAATCCTATAGAAAGCCTTTGCATCTTTTTTATTATACGATTTTTCTAGTTCTTTTATTTTTTCATTGGCTTTTTCTCTTTTCTTTTTTCGGCATATTGTTTTGACTTTGTTCCTTGATCGTTTGTATTGACTTTCTGACTCTTGTGTTTGTTGTTGTAGCCATTTTCGTTTTGCCGTTTTACTTTCTTCAATTGCTTCTTTACATTCTCGGTCGACCCAATCCTCTTTTTTTCTTTTCTTCGTGTCCTTCAATTTTTTCTCGCATTGATTTTATTTGCAGCCACTCGTCTTCTATCTGTTTTTACATGTTAGTTTTTTGTAGACTTCTTTCTAAAGTTTCTAAATATTTGTTTTTGGACTCTTCCTTCTTTAAAGTTTCTACAATACTTTTTTTTCCAGGTTCGTTGTTTATTTTTATACTGTGGTTTTAACTATTCTGTTTTGATTCGTGGCATAAAGTGGTCCGTACCTATCTCGGCTCTTCTGCACGATTTTACTTGCTTTACATATTCCGTTTGCCTTTTGGACACGAGCACATGATCTATGTGATTTATGATGTTCCCATCAGGGCTGTGCCATGTGTTTTTTCATTGTACTTTTAATTACCAAACTATTTCTTGCAGCTAAGTTTACTAAGCAGTCACCATTGTCATTAGGTTCCACGTGGAGACTTTAATTTCCAGCTATTGCTTCTATTTCGGTTCCTTTTCCTATTGTAGCGTTTTGGTCTCCTATTATTAGAATTGTATTGTATCTTGGGATTTTGCCGATTGTGTGTTCTAGATGATCATAGAATTTCTATTTTTGTTCATCTTCTGCTACCTCTCTCTGTTGGCGCGTATGCGTTAGTGATACTTATTTTCCTGTATAGTCCTCTTATTCTTAATAGGGTTAATCTTTCATTTATTATTTTCCAATCTATGATTCTATCCTTGACATTTTCATTTATCAGGAATTCTATTCTGTATCTACTTTCTTCTCTACCTCCGATTACCCAAAGGTAATCATGTTTCTTGGAGTATGTCTCCCCTTTGATGTTGGTTTCGTGCACTCCTGAAATATCTATATTATACCTTTTGGATTCTTCTGTTAGTTGTCTTACAGTACATACAATCCAGCATGTAATTATTCTATAAGTACGACTGTATCTTTGTTGATAGTACACATAGGGAATTATGCTAGCGATGTTAATACATTTTTTATAAATTAAAGTATGCAATGATTCCATTGGATATAGATGCCAAGTTTGTAATAATGTATTGTCTGCGAAATTTGATGGCGAAATATAATTTAAGGAATTCAAATTTGCGATTAGTCTTTGAAAGTTGTGGCAAACATTTTTATTTGCTAATACTTGCGCTAATTATTACCGCCTTGTCTATTTGCTGATAATATAAATACTGTACGTAATCAAAATTGAATGCAAACAAGAGCGACGTTATGTCGACTACATCTTTGGCCAATACTACCCACATCCGGCGATTTTTAGCGTTCTCAATTGTTTTTTTTTTTCTGTTGGAATCATAAAAACAATTATCAAAATAATCAATGGTATATACTGTATACCATATGTACGTAGAAATATACAACACTCGTAACTTTGCTAGGAAAATCGTTGCTAATTG
Organism: Limonius californicus; assembly: GCA_014611495.1. NCBI lineage: Eukaryota > Metazoa > Arthropoda > Insecta > Coleoptera > Elateridae > Limonius > Limonius californicus. Next base: position 11,365 of record JABXWE010002247.1, on the reverse strand, counting down.
TTTTTAATGATACCATTACATTCTTACCGGCCTAAATTTTTTCGATATACAGCGAAAAAGGTCCAGAAATCCTTATGTATGTATTTACCAAGTTACGATATCACGTGTTCTGCATAAACGATTCGTTATGCAGTCTCTCGGCCGTATAGCGTTGCGTAGCATTTTTTTTTATATGAGTGTAATGTATTCTTGTTATCGATTATTTGCGATATCATGTTAAATTATTTCCAGTGGTCCAAGGTGATTCTTTTAAGAGAACCGTATGAAACTAATTTTTACGTAAAAATCCCTGTGCAGTAAAAAATTAATCAACAAGATGTCATTAATGTTACTGTACAATAAGGATGCGTATTTTGGGTCCGAATTCTTGTTGCTCCGATTTCATATTGTGCCGAATTCCTCTTGGATCCCGAAAGTGCCCACACTCCCGCGGGTCTGTTAGCTACGCCATACGCCACTGTTTTGATACAAGCAGAATTCCGTATAATAAGAATTGAAGGGCAGAGAAACGGCAATGCTATACGTCTACACTGATGCAACATGCAATGTACGAGGGTCGATTGATAACTAAGGTCTCAAATCCTATAAAATATGTTTGAGACAAGAGGATATAATGAGACCGGTTTCAAAATAAAGTAAATTTATTGTACTTCAAACCTACAAGTTTATTTTTCTACATAATTGCCATTTAGTGTCACACATCCATTTCCTCATTTCGAGCATGAAGAATCTTCCTGGTTTACTCTTGATCCACTTGCGCACAGCAGCCTGAACTTCGGTATCCGACGAAAAATGGTGACGTTTCAGTACCTCCTTCAACTTTGGGAACAATCAGAAGTCTTAGGGTGCCAAATCGGGACTGTACGGAAAGTGAGAAACAACCGTGAATTTCAGGTTCGTCATTGTCTTCGTCGTTTTGCGGCTGCAGTGTGGTCTGGCGTTGTCGTGGTGCAACCAGATTGTGATCCTTTGCGGCCTTACTCTACGGCTACGTTTCCTGAGTGCTCGTAAGGTTTCGCAGTATCTTGACAATTTAATCTTTGCTCCCTTTGGCAGGTATTCCGTGTGAGTGACACACGTTGCAGCCCAAAATATCGTGAGCATGACTTTGTGTGCCGAGGGGACTGTTTTGAATTTCCTGACACTCGGAGATGAAGGGCGGCGATATTCCATCGATTGCCGCCTGTTTTCAGGGTCGTAATGATGAACCCAAGATTCGTCCCCGGTGGTGATGTTCATAAGAAAATCATCTCCTTGACGACGATACTGGTTAAGGAGTTCTTGACAAACGTTTTTTCTCTGTTCTTTCATGACATCCGTCAATCGCCATGGGACCCACCTGGCGCAGATTTGTCTGTAATTCAACATCTGGATAATGTGCTGCACTCTTTCTTGACTAATGCCCAGTTGCAGAACAATTTCTCTTTGCTTAATTCGGCGCTTGCCTTGAATCAGCGCATCCACTCGTTTTTGATTCTCTTCATGCGTCATTGAAATTGGTCGTCCTGATCTTTTTTCATCAAACAGCTTCATCTCGCCCCTATTGCAGATTTTTGCACGTCGAACCCAAAGGCGAACTTTCTTCACATCCATACAAACATTGCTATAAACAGCTTGCAAACGCATGTGAATTTCGATGGACGCGCAACCTTCCAGCGTTAAAAATTCTATCACTGATCGTTGCTTGGTACGGAACTCAGAAGTCGAGCTCATGATAAATGACACTAGTACGCAACGGCGCGACACAGGAACCTGAAACTTTGCACGTTTAGACTAGACGCTCGAGGCTACCGAATGCAGGCTAGAACTTGTTTCTATAGTGCGTTTCAGAGTCGCCCAGCAGCATGGTGAAGATACAAATACAAGGTTGTCAAACTTATATGCGAGGCACCTTTAAGACATAAAATTTAATCCCTTTCACACAAAGGTTTGAAGTATTGTAATGTTGTTGTAACCCTTAAAAGACGCGTGTTGTTAAATGCCAGGTTCAGTGGTTCTAAAACATTTATATTTTATTAAACCTGAGAGTACAATTTTTGCTAAGTGCAATTAATTGTTTATTATTTACATATTTATAAGAGTAAAAAAGAAACAAAACAATTACCAGCTTGAAATAATATGCAAGCACTGTTATATAACTGAAAAAATAAATTACATAAAATTATGAAGATTTTGTGAAAAATACGAGATGTTTTATAGTTAATTATCACTGTCGCTAAAAATATTTAGATCACTATCACTATCACCAGCGTTGATATTGATAATTATGGGCTCTATTTCGTCCATTATGTTGTCAACTTCCCACATTGACTTTTCTGTTTTCTCCACATGACCTACGTAGTTGCTCCAATTTTCTTGTGTCACTTGAGAATATGCTTTCTTGCTTAAATTTTCAACGTCAATTGCCTTATAAGTAGTATTTTTCGCACCTATATACCTTTTTCAGATTAGTTTACAAAGAGAAATTCCTCATTGTAAATAACAAAACAAATTAGGAACTTAACATCATTATCTTGGTTGGTTAATATTATTTTTGTTTGAGAACTTCTGAACACCTACTTCATTTCAACAAAATAATCCCGACGTGCTATTGTTAAGAGATTACGAATACTGAAAACAATGTCATTTTTTGTCCCATAAGAAAACCATTCTTCAAATCTTCTCTATGCTGCACGGCGACGCTGAAACGCACTTTATCCCCACTACTTGCACCACGGCGCTATTAGAGACCTTAGTTATCAATCGTAGATCGTAGATCGAAACAGATTACCCGTGAATGTTTAAACAGTGTTGATGAAACAAGTTTTCTATTTTGAAACATGTATTCTGTTTTGGTCAGCAGTTTGATTTGTAACCGAATGCTTTTTGTGCCAAATTTTGCTTGTTCGAAACAGGAATTTTACACGATAGGAAATCGGTCCAAGAAGAATTCTAAGATGGAGCAAATTGGAGCTGAAACAAGTCCTTTACGATAATTCATTCATTGGATATCGTGATCCTCATTTGTAATATTGTACATATATTTTTTGCTTTACCAAATAAGAAAGTTTAGTTTCAACAAAAGATTAATTCTATTCCGATTTTTCTAGCTAGCTCAAGTTATCCAAATGCTGGTTGCACCCACACCAATTCTGAAGGTAATAGCTCCTGAAAACCATATCTTCGAGAAGCCCAGCATAAAACACCACGTTTGCTGCATATTGGTAGAGTTTTTAAAATCCATCCAAAAATTCTTAACGGCCTCCCATAATTGGCTCAAACCTGAGGATCTGAGAATTCTGAAAAATTCACTACAAGAACACATCGCCAGGAATTTCTTGGACGCGCAGGCCCTTTTGAAAGACTGGACCGAAACTGACAACGAACTGGGGCCTTATTCAACTTTAAACCACCTTCAAGTAGTTTTCGAGTTGCTTGATTTGTACGAAAGTATGTGCCCGCAACTTTTGGAAAGTCTGAGCAGTGTAAATTTGCAAACCTTCCTGATGGAAATCCAGCAGTTGCCGAACGAGGTCACTTCTTTGCAAATTCGGGCCATCAAACTCTTTATAAGCTTCGAGCCCTCGTTTTTTGCCCCCAAAAGCGATTTATTCGCAGTAACTTTGCCTCGGATTTTGGGTTCATATTTTGAAACCAAAGATTTTAATGCAAAGACTACTTTAAGATTACTGTTGAAAAATACGTGGATTTTTGAGGGTTGTTTGGAGGAAATTGATTTTTGGATCGACGCCATTTCTGATTTGAGCTCGTATGATGCCAGCGTGGGCGAAAACATCGTCGGAATTGTAAATCAAACCTCGGGAAATATATTTGGATATTTTTCCCAAATGTCTAAATTCTTGGACAATTCTGAATCTTTGGTTGACAAACAAAATTTCCAAGAAATTTTGGAAAGTTTAAATGATGAATCATTGCAGAATCCGGTTGGTTCCTCCGTCAAACATCAAACTTTAAGTCCGTTATTTTTGGGCGCCCTAGAATATTTGCTTGGTACAGAACAAAACAAACATTTTAAAAATTATTTTAATTCCGTTGTGATAAACTTGATCCATTTCCAAACTTCCCCATCTCTTATAACTTCTATCATCTTAAACGAAAAATACAAAGGATTGGTTGCAAAGCACGTTGTTAACTATGCCAGAAGTTGGGTGATCGACGGAAACATTGCAGTGCTTTCCAAAACCAAATCTCACTTGGCCAAACATTTTAGCGAAGCATTTCTAACAGGGAACGTGGATGAGTTTCTCCAAAATAACCAAGAGGAATTGGAAGCACATCCAGGACAAGCACAAAATTGCCTCAACCAAGCTTTGTTTTATTTCTGCAACTTGACCAAAGAGAACTTTTTGGAAGTGCACGTGAATAATTGTAAAAAAGTGGTAAAATTTTTCATGGCCAAACATCAACGTCAGGAAATGGCTGGGAAAATATTTCGGCATCCGATTTTGTTTCAATCTTTTTCTCCACTTCATTTGGGCAAAGCCGGCCACCACGGGGAACGAACTTCCTTTTTGGTTGATATTGTAAAAGAGTTTCAGCCTGCAGAACTGGATGGACATTTAGGTCCGTTTAGATCAAAATTGGTGGTATCGTTGAAGAAAGTTTTGAAAAAATCAAAGTCTGGCAAGAAATTACTGGAAATCATGGAAGTGTTCGGGCTTGAACAACAGCAATGTTTAGATGTTCTTGATTATTGTTCAGAGTTGTCCGTAGAAGATTTAGAGCAAGATTGTTTATTTTTTTACTATAACGTTGTCGTTTTTGCATTAAAGACGTTCATGAAACAACTTGTTGAGCTTGAACCATTAAACGATGGAGTTGTTTTAGCTGTGACACATCTCTTGACGTTTTTTCACAAAAACCAAGAAAAATTTGACACAAGCTTTTGTGCTAGTGTTTTCAAAAACTACTTGGAAGTGTTCCCTCATAACCTCAAAATAATAACGCCGGATCTTTTCGAGAGCATTTTGACTAAAACAGAATTTTGCAAGGAAAACTCTTTGTTGGCCGCTTTTTTGCTTAGTAGACGAACAGACTTTTTGGATTTGTTTGTCCAGAACATTCCCAAAATTGCGGGAAAGAAAGGGCTCGTGTTGGCTTTGCTCGAGGCTGTAAGCGCCATCAAAGCTGATGATGAAGTTTTGCGAACAGCGTTTCGCCATTTCAAACCAAGCATTATGAATGCTTTGCAAAAGCCTCAAAAAGCTGGCCAGTATTTTGAAACGTATCGCTACGTTTTGGAGGAGTTGGTCAAAAAATGCATGCCAAGAAATATTTGTCTGTCGCACATGGAGAAGGTGGAAAAGTTTGAAGTTAGTGAACCTTTTCATGTCCAAATACTTTTAACCATGTTCAGCAAGAGTATTTCTGACAGCAAGGAGAAAATAGCCGAAAATCATCTGAATAACGCCATTTTAACTTTGGTCCATCTTACCAATCCCTTGTTTAAAAAGAAATCAAAAGCGGACGACGAGCTGACCAAGCTCGATGAAATAACCAAACTGACTATAGATTTCTTGGAAAAACTAATTGGAAACGAGGTGATAATTGGAATATCATTTAGAACTTTATGCCAAAATGAAAGTTTCCAACTATATTGTAAATTTTGCTTGAAATTTGGCTTACCGGCAGAGGCTCAATTAATAAAATTGTTGAAGTTGATCGTGCAGTTGGTGAATTTCCAAGAAAACGAGGCTCGTTTGCTTTTGGAAATGGCGGGCTCCCACTCCGAATTTTTAGAAGTCATTTTGAATGAAAATTCCGATTGTAAAGTAGAGTTATTGGATTTGGTGCTGGTGCTGTGCCAGCGTTGGCCTGCCCTGATGGAGAGGAATCATGTTCCGGTGCTTCTGGCGGCGTATCGAGCAACCGTCAGGCCTGCTGATAGAATTATCCTCACTTTGTTGCAAATGTAAGTTGATTTGTGTAATATTTCATTGCGTTAATTGTCAAGTCATGATTTCGTTTAGATTTGAAGTTATGTTTGTGGAACGTGAAAGTAGAAACGATAGAGAATTTGAAATAACAGTAATTACTATTTTTCGCCTAAGATATAAGTAAAAAAATTAAACGTGTTTTTTACATATGCCGTTTATTAAATTCTAAGTATAAAAAGGTAGTGGTATAGTAGTATTTATCATTAATTTTTATCAACAGCTTGAGGTGAATTGCCGCAAAAGTTCTCTAGTATTGCTACTTTCGTCACATACAGCCTTTAGTTAACCTATACCTTGAGATAATATACCAGGTATCAAATACTTTAATATATTAATACAGGAAATGCGAGACATTGATAGTGGCGTCATCTAAGCAGTTCGGTGGGCAAGTTTCAGTAAATTTGGATAATAAATTTACAGATTACTGTTTTAAATTCATTTTAATAGTTAAAAACCTAACCCTACAAAATGTTATAAACATATTAAACTTACAAAGTAAAGTAAAATATCATAATTATCAAATATTATTAATTAAATAAGGGTTTTGCTATACGAAAGTAAATGGCATTTGCTTTAAATGTGCCACAAATGTTTTCGACAGCTGCCAAATACAAATCTTAGTGGCCCACCAAGCCGCACGGATCGCTGCAGTCAGTGTCACGAGTTTTTCGGCCAAGTTTCCTGTATTATAGTATATTAAAGAACTAGTTTCATAAGGCCTTTTCTTAACGCACGAGTCCAAGTTTGAAAAATGAGACGCGAAGCGTCGAGTTTTTCAACGGACGAGTGCGACAAGTGGTCGTATGAAACGTGTTCTTTATACTATTTTTTCTATTGAGGAAGTTTAAGAGTATTTTAAATAAATTTATGTAGAATATTTTACGTCAAATCGATTACTAGGGAGTTTTTATAAACACTTATGGCAGCACTGACAGCTGGCTGAAACTGACATTTCAAACTTTCAAATTCAAATCGAAATACCAACATCGTAAAAAAAAACAAACTAAAAACAGTACGATTATAGGCCTCCTTAACGTACTGTTTTTAAGCTAAAACAGTGCGCTTAGAACGGCTTTATAAAACCGAAATAGAAAAAAGTATTTGCGGTATGTAAATATGAAACCGGAATTTGCCCATAGATGACCCTAGCTGTCAATGTAGTTACCGCCAAACTGCGTTATTGGCGCCATTTTCTTGTTTTGACATCTGACAAAGATTTTCAACTCGCAACAATACAAGTGTCATACAACCGCATAGTTTTTAATAGCGTTGAACATGACGAATTTTGTGCCTGGAAACTGCAATTTGCGGATAGCATTGATTTTCTGTTATCATTTGAAGAAAACTGCTGCAGAATGGCATCTAATGCTTGTAGACGCTTACGATGAGTATGCTCTTGGTAAATCACAATGCTTTGAGTGTTTTAAAAAATTCAAACGTGGCAATTATAACGTGAGAAACGAAGAACGTGGAAAACCACAGAAAAAGTTTGAAGACAGCGAATTGCAAGCACTGTTAGATGAGGATGATGCTCAAACGCAACAACTCGCGGATCAATTAAATGTGATACGAGAAGCTATCTCCATACGTTTGAAAGCCATGAGAAAGATTCAGAAAATGGGTTTCACATGAACTAAATGAAAGACAGCAGGAAAACCGAAAAACCAATTGGGAAATGCTGCTCGCCAGGTACAAAAGTCATTTCTCCAACGAATTGAATTGTGACTGGCGATGAAAAGTGGATATATACGCCAAATATCAACCAACCCTCAGCACCAACTAAACTTCAAAAAAGCTAATTTTTGACAAATGTATGAAATGTTAAGAGACGCTGATTGGCGTATATTGGAGGGCTTTTTCGATGTTAACAAGTGCACTGAGCAGTTTTATTTGATATTCAACAAAATCTTAGAGTCCACAGTACCTGTACGATGTAAACTTGTAGGTCAATCTTATCCAATTTGGTTCTCTAATGAAACAAAAGAATTACTTCGGGATAAAAAGCTTCATCGAATCAGAAAACAAAACTCGTTATATCATACTCGGGAATTCAAGCAGCTGCGAGCGTTAGCAAAGTTCAAAATCAAAGATGATCATAAAATATATATTGAAAACATTGAAAATAATCTACAATCTAATATTAATATATTTTGGAACTACGTCAATAGTAAAAAATCAAACTCAAATGGGACTTATTCTTAGGAGCATGAAGAGCAGACGTTTACGTCGGAAACGGCAGTCCATGGCTTTGCTAATTACTTTAGCTCCGTCTATGGGCCACCTTCTACCTACGAATTATTGACTAACGATAATATAATTTTGAACGACAAACTAGACAATCTTGTAATAGATAGGTTTGAGATCGAGGAGGTCAAAGCTGCAATTAAAAAGCTGAGGCCTAAAAAATCTGCGGGTCCAGATGGCATACCACCTTATATAATGAGGGCTTGTGTTGATGAAGTAGCCTACCCCTTGCAATTAGTATTTAATTTAGCTTTAAAATCAAACACATTTCCATGCGTGTGGAAGACGTCGAAAGTCAATCCACTTCATAAATCGGGTGATAAACATAGAATATCGAATTATAGGCCTATATCTGTACTTTCCGCTCCGGGTAAGGTTTTTGAACAACTCCTTTATACAAAATTGTATAATCATGTTAAGTCAGAAATTTGTTTCGAGCAACACGGATTTATGAAAGGGAAGTCGGTGCAAACTAATTTAACTTTATTTGTCGACTACGTATCTAACGCCTTCGAAGAAAACGATCAAGTGGATGTAGTGTACACGGATTTCTCGAAGGCGTTTGATAGAGTGGACCACGATATATTGTTAAAAAAACTACGAACATTTAATCTTTCACTTTCACTACTTGAATTGTTTCGATCTTATTTGCAAGAGAGGGCGCAGTACGTCACCACAGGGGCAAATTATTCGGAAGTTTATGGAATGCCGTCGGGAGTCCCTTAAGGTTGCAACTTGGGACCTCTTCTTTTTCTCATTTTTATTAATGACATATCCAATTGTATAAAGAACTGTAAATTTTTAATGTTTGCGGACGACTTGAAGCTGTTTTTAAAGTCGCGCGACTCACCCAACTCTCTGCTGATACAACACGACATTAATTCTGTTACAACATGGAGCGAAGAGAACAAACTGTATTTCAATGCAGACAAATGCAAAGTGATGACATACAGTCTTAGCAGGAACGTGGTTGGCCGAAATTACATTATGAATACTGTTGTCTTAGAGAGGATGAAAACAGTAAAAGGCTTAGGTGTGCATTTTACAACTAACTTAAAATTCAATGAACATATATTAATCACTGTTAATAACTCAATGCGATCTCTTGGATTCTTAATGAGAACATGTCAAAATTTTAGCAATCTTTTGGCTATTAAAACATTACATTAGTAAGATCGAAACTGGAATTCGCGTTTGGAGTATGGGATCCTGGTACGCAGGTTATGCAAATGCACTGGAAACAGTGCAAAACAAATTCCTGAAGTTCCTATACTCAAAAAAGTATCACAGATACCCCGGTTTCGAATCTTATGCGGGATTACGACGTGAACTAGAAATCACAAAACTTTCGCAAAGACGTATGATATTTAATTTAACATTCTTATACAAAATATTACGTAAGAAAAATATTTTTTATATGCAACGTTGTCGTACTCAAGCGAAGGAAAATTCAACTATCACAAGAATATGTTCATTGTTTAACTATTTACATAGTATGAATAACTTTCAAATCGATATATTTACTCTTACAGCAGCACAATATAAAGCGTATATTAAAAAAATTGTACGCTGAGTAAATTCTGCGTTTCATCTGTGTATGAGTGGGTACAATTAATTGTTATTATTGTTATTTATGTTACTGTTTTTTTTCTTTTTCAACTCCATTAATATCATACATTTTTTCTTTATTTTGCTGGTATTTTGCATGGTATTGTTGTTAGTGAATGTCGAGCAATGTAATTAGGCTTCGCGCCTGTTTTGTTCATAATAAATAAATAAATAAATAAATATTTCGAGAATCCTAAGCGTAAAAGATCATGAGTAACTGCAGGCGAACCATCGACATCAACTGCAAGGCCGAATCGCTATGGGCGGAAGACAATGCTCTGTATTTGGTGGGATCAGAAGGGTGTGATCTATTATGAGGTGCTAAAACCTGGCAAAACCGTTAATACTGAACGCTACCGACAACAAGTGATCGATTTAAATCAAGCTTTGCGTGACAAACGACCAGAATATCAAAAAAGGCAACATAAAGTGATTTTGCTTCATGAGAATGCACCATCCCACCCAGCAAAACCGGTCAAGGAAACGATTGAGGCGTTTAGTTGGGAAATACTTTCGCATGCGGCTTACTCACCAGACTCGGCTCTGTCCGTCACTTCTTACGAAAATGGCTTGATGATTGGTTTGCCTCAAAAGAGCAAAAGTTTTTTTTGCGTGGCATCGACAAATTGCCAGAGAGATGGGAAAAATGTATGCCTAGCGATGGGCAATACTTCGAATAAAATATTTTGTTTCATTTTCGTACCATAAACGTGTATTTTCTATACAAAAATTCCTGTTTCATATTTACATACCTGGTAAACCTAATCACTTTGGCGAATTGTCGGATATAGGGTGTTCACCATGATAAAAGTATTTACGTTTCGTTTATCTAAAAATATGGAAATGGTTCCAGACACTTAGTGCACTTAATTACAAGCCGAAAAGTATTTCTCAATTGCTTTCTTCAAGGCAAGGTTATACAGCCTGTTTCAGAGTAAGCGCCTTATTTTTTTTAGCCACACTATGGGTACTACTTTCAAAATATTTGGCAGTACTATCTTTCAGGATATTCTCTACACGATGGTGATATCAGATTTTCAATTTGGACGAATTATTTCAAAATGGCGACTTTCAACTTTTTTTTTAAATGGAATGCCATTATTTTTTTTTATTATTGAGATCCTAAAAACATTCTTATTACGATAGTATTTCGTTTTTCTTAAAAATTCATTTCTTTCCCTATCAAAAAGCAAACTAACATTTTAATCTACTTTTTGAAACTCAAAATTAAAAATTTACATCAAATAAAAATTAGGTATTTACATATAATGCTCGAAATGTTTTCCTTCTTTTTCAATACATAAATTGAAACGTCGTCCAATGGAGCCAATAGATCGAATGATAATTTCCAGAGAAATTTCGTTTATGCAAGTACGAATTCTCTCTTGCATATTTTCAATAGTTGTTGGTTCAACGATGTATACCTGGGATTTTACATACCCCAGAGAAAAAAGTCCAGTGGTGTCATATCAGGTGACCTAGGTGGCCAACCAACTGGTCCTCCACGACCAATCCAACGGTTCTCGTATCGATTATTTAAAAACTCCCTAACTGGAAGGGCATAATGTGCTGGAGCG
>JABXWE010002246.1:0-75792 GCA_014611495.1 Limonius californicus | reverse complement strand
GAAAGAAAAAGAGAAGGGTTCGGAAAAACAAACGAATCTTAATTTTTACTTAAACAACAACATAAACATGGAGACAAAACACAATTAAATGTGCGCAAGTTGAAGAAAAAAGAGAACGGTTCGAAGAAACAAACGACTCTTAGTTTTTACTTAAACAACAACATAACCATGGAAACAAAGCACAATTAAATGTACGTAAGTAAAAGAAAAAGAAAAAAGTTCAGAAAAACAAAAGAACCTTAGTTTTTACTTAAACAACAACATAACTATGGAGACAAAACTCAATTAAATGTGCGTAAGTCGAACAAAAAAGAGAAAGGTTCTGAAAAACAAAAGAACCTTATGCTTATTAAAACAAACGAATTCGATATAGGTAGTCTCGCTCAGCGACCACCCCTATTAAACTTGTTGATTTAAACGCACCCCTGTCACCCGATACCTCACATTATTGGTGAATTTGTTAAGTAACAAAATGTATATTTACCTTGACAACACGCCAAATTTTCACGGCAACTTGGTTCTAATTGAAGTGGTCCTGACGGGACTGCAAACACTTCAAACGCCACCAGCTGCTCCTCTTTTTCGTTCTCTCGCTACCGTATACGCGTCCGCTTATCTGTGTAATAAGTCAAACATGAAACATCCCGTATATTTTAGAGCGACGTTTAGGAAGTGAAGACGAAAAGGTCAAGTTTTTCAAAATCAAGGTTAAACTTGTGTCGGATTAAAAATATTAGCAGTGTTAGCTTTTTTAAAGATAATTCAGTGAAATTGTCCTCTCGACTTGTGTCGGATTTGAACCTTCAACCCCGTGACTCCCTCCACTAAGCCGTTGCAAGTGATAATCCCGTACAGCGGCGGAGATTTTGTTCCTGATATTCCCGATTTTTTTTTGAAGGAAGTCTAGGTACGTTGCGTTGTCACCATCGTGATCCAGTCTTCAGGGGCCTGCCTGTGATTTCTGTCTGCCTCTTCAGAACATAAGAACACCCCACATGGTGCCCCTTTCTACTCTCTATTTGAAGAAAACTAAGGTAAACATTCTTACTGTGCTGTTGTGGAAACTTGTTCCGAGATTCATTTTATTAGCTTAAAGTGTTGTACCCCTTTTCTTGATGTAACGCAAAGCGACCTTCAGTCGCCAGTTGCCATTATTTGTTAATTGTAAAGTGTAATATTGTAAATTGTAATTTTTGTAAACTCGAACGTCACTGGCTACGTAGGTCTGTGGTTTAGTAAAGTAAATATCGCAAGCCACTGGCGACGAGCTCTCTATTGTTCAACTACAGTTAGTACCATTTTCCATCATCTCTTTTATTTCTGTGTACTTTTATTGTATTGTGCATGAACTTTGTGAACATTATATACAGGAGGAGACACAATAGAGGGGAGTCCGATTCCCATAAGCTGCTGACTTCTCGGCCTTCCACGAGAACCTGCAATCAGTTGTGATCTGGGTGGCGCCCGCTAATTTACCTACTCTGTACACAACTAGGTACAATTTCCCTCCCGTAAACGTTTCTCGTGTACCACCCCTACTCCTCTGAGCTAATCCGAAACCACTTCCATCTTTCCTGTTGCGGGTCGACGAAAAAGCTCGTTTGGTCCGTAACAAGTTGACAGCAGACTACAAACTTTCATCAAAATTCGCCATGATTTTAATGCTTGAAAACCATTAAAGTCGAATTTTTTTGCGATGTAGTTTTGTAGGTCTTCGAGCCCTTCATCGGGTCACAATATATTATCAAAATCCTTAGCATGGTTTTCAAAAAATATATAATTTTTATTTTAAAAATCTGTGGATATCTACAAGTTTTTGAATAAATATTATTAAAAAATGTTTGTTCACGCCACCATTTTAATTCTTAAAGACCATTAATATCGAAATTTTCAAAACAGTTTTGTAGGTTCTAAATCGCTTTATCGGGTCACAGAATATTATCAAAATATTTAGAGCAGTTTAAAAAAATATATATATTTTTAATTTTCAAAATATTTGGAGGTGTATAATTTTTGAAATTAAATGAATTAAAACAATTTTGTTTTCACGCCATGATTTTAATTCTTGATGATCATTAAACTCGAAATGTTCACAAGAGTTTTGTATGTTTTTGAGACCTTTATTGGGTCACAAAATATTATCAAAATTCTTAAAGCAGTTTCCACAAAGAATACTTTTTTTATTAACAAAATCTTTGGTTGCGTACCATTTCTAAAGTTAAGTTATTTAAAATATTTAGTTGCGGCCTTTATGCTAATATTAAACACCGTTTTCAAAAAATTTCAGGACGGAGATACGAGCTTTGTTGATAAATAAAAAATATTTTAAGGGCCATTGTATACTAAATTTGAACTGTTTTCAAAATCTGTTGGTTAGAATACAATCGTAAAGTTTTCGAGTCCTTTATCAGCCTACAAAATATTATCAAAATCCTTAGAGTAGTTAAAAAAATATTTTTGGGTTTCAAAATCTTTGGATGTATACAATTTCTGAAACCTAATGAATAAAAAAAATTTTCTTTTCGCCATGATTTTAATGCTTGAAGACCATTAAATTGGAAATTGTCAAAACAGTTTTGTAGGTCTTCGAGCTGGATCTAGCCTGGATCTAGGCCATACGATAATTTTAAGAAAGAAAATTTAAAAAAGCGTTAGCTGCCGTTGCCGCTGGATGCCAAAAAAATGTGCGGCCCTAACCTATAAAATACCATGTACCACGTTGGTCAGAAAGATACTTGGAAAGAATGCAAGGCAAGGTCACGCAACCCTTCTCAGTAGGCAGGAAGAGGCCACGATATCAAAAAAGCTGGGAACAGTCGCAACTTAGGGGTTTCCCCCTGATACAGGCAGATGTGAGGGATGTAATCAAAAAATATCTTGACAAGCAAAGAAAAACTATTGCAGTATTCAAGGACAACACTGCTGGACCAGATTTTGTAGAATAGTTTATCAAGAGAACCGCATATCGATGCGAATAGCATCAAACATCAAGCGATCAAGAGCCTCCGTCGATAGAGAAGATGTTATGGTTTTTTTCAATAACATGGAAACCACTCTTAATGACGTTGAGCATACCAATTTCTATAATTACGACGAAACCAATATTACTGACGATCCTGGGCCAAGGAAAATGGTTGTTACTCGAAATACAAAAAGAGTTGAGAGGGTACAAGAGCACTCGCGAACTTCTATTTATTATAATGGTTTGCGAAAATGCAAATGGTGATTTGCTTCCGCCAACGGTGGTGTATAAGGCATTCCATTTGTATGAAAACTGGAGGAAGGGGACGAAATACGCCAGTAGTCCCAGTGGGTGGTTTGATATGAACCTTTTTGAAAGATGGTTTTTCAGCTTTTTTATAAAACCCCACATTGAAGCAACTCGTGAACCAGGTGCCAAGGTTGTGTTAGTAGGAGATAATCTTGCCAGCCACTTTTCTGCCGCGGTGATTCAGGCATGCAAGGATAGCAACATTTACATGAACCCGTTTCTAGCTACCCCAACACACCTCAGGCAACCACTTGACGTACTCGTATTTGCACCCATGAAAAAAAATGTCGAGAAATATTGGATAATTGGCGAAAAGAAAGCAGATACCCTGGGTCTATTCCAAAAGAGCAGTCCCCCGTTCTTTTCAACAGACTGTGGAAAGAAGTAGGGATCACCGCCAAACAGAACCTGATATCAGGCTTCAGAGGCACTGGTTTGTGTCCACGAAATCCACATGAGGTGTTAAAGCGAATGGTGGATGGGCTAGAAGAAACTGACGCTGAAGTTGTGGAAAGAAGCCGTGACGCTAGTTTGATAGAACTCTTACAAGAACATCGAGGAAGTGGAAGTCAACAGACCAAACGTGGCAGAGGCAAGAAAATTGAGACAGGTATGGATGTTTCTACCTTTGATAAGGAGCCTGAGTCTGCTGTGTCTTCCAAGAAACGAAGAAAGCAAATTTAACGATGTGTAGTGCCTCTGACGTTAATGTTCCGATCCGTAGAAATGCTAGACAGAATAAACAACACACATCTACTTGTGGCATTTGTAGCATAAATTGGAAAGATTGTCTGGATAAAAATGAATGGATTCAGAGCCTTAAATGTTACATATGGATGTGTGGCCTTTGCAACTAATAAGCACTGACCTTTATTACAATTGCCCCCGTTGCGAAGATTCTGAAGAAGAAATTATGGATGACAGTGACCTAGACAAAGATTTTGTGCCGAACTCTGAATAATATAAAATTAAATAGTGTTGCGTTTTCTGAATAATATTTTCTCAGTTTTGTCCTTTTTTGTGTGCGTTAGAGATCAAATTAAATGATATATTTAAAGTTGAGTTTTAACTCACAGAAGTTGATTTAAGTTTATTCTTGAAGCTTAAAGTTTTATATACCTGTGTTTATTAGAAAGAAATAAAGCACATTTGTAAGAAGAAAATAGCTACATGATCACATGTAATAACTATTTTTGTTAGATTTTTGGGAATAACAGCATGAATTTGAATATGAACTATGTTTATTCAAAGGTCAGGTCGGTACGGTGCATATATCTTATATCCCTAAATAAAAGTATCACCCTGCTATAAGTAAAAATGTTCGGAAAGGGTGACCAAGTAGCCCCAATTGACGGTAGTTTTCAAAAAATATATATTTTTATTATCAAAATCTTTGGAAGTATACAATTTTTTGATTTAATTAAATTAATTAAAAAAACTTTGTTCACTATTTCATTTTAAATCTTGAAGATCATTAAATTCGAAATATTCAAAACAGTTTTGTAGGTCTTCGAGCCCTTTATCGGGTCACAAAATATTATCAATCCCCAGAAGTGATTTTTAACTTTTCACACAGCGCAGTAACACGGCGGCTTTACTTCTGTTGAACAGACTATCTGATATTTCCCCTCCAGAAAGATCTCACCAACCCCAGCCGGATTCGAACCAGTAGTTTCATTATTGGTTAACTATTCAAGAAAGTATCAAACTGGACAGAAAGATATAATTGCAAGTTAAAAAAGATTTTATATATTGGATGTCCACTGATTTTGGCTGCCATTTTAAAAACCGACTCACAGAAGCATAGAAAAAGATATTTTATGTAATTCATTGTTAAACAATTAATCAAATCTGTAATTACATTTTTCCACCAAGCGTTATATGATTAAATATCTGTTCAGATTACATGTCATACTATATGCTATATGTAATCATATGTCTTACTAATGCACGCAGCTAATTAATTATTGCTTAGCTTTTATTTTATTGATCTTAATTTTTTTCATCATCATCATCATCATCATCAACAGCTCCACTGCTGAGCACCGGCATCTTTTCTGTCACGTATTTCGCATCAGAACTAAGACAGAAAAACGGGAAACAGTTTAAAGTCGAATCCTAACGACAAATTAGAATTGGTAGGTGTATATCTCGTCTTTTTTTCTTATTGAAGTATACGGCTTTTGTTTTTGCTGCAGAAAACTTGAACCCTGAGGATTTTGTCCAGTGTTTTCGATTATTGATAGTATTTTGTAGACGGTGGTCAATAGATTGAGGGTTTTTCCCCTTGTATAATCATGTCATCTGCAGACAGTGAGATTTTAACTGGTTTTTCTATGTGGTTGGTAGCCATTAAGAACAAAGTAACACTCAATATTGAACCCCGAGGAACTCCATTTTATTGTTTGAATGTCCGGGATATGGCATTTTCAGATTTCACTCTCGTTCATGTAAGAAAAGTTTTGTGAATTTTAGAATTTTTCCAATTAGGCCATATTTTTGCATGGTTATTAGGATTCTTGTCTTCCAGGCTAAGTCGTAGGCTTTTTCAAGATCAAGATTGACAGCTATGACGTGCTGTTTGTTTTCGAAGGCATTTAGTATCTCTGTTTCTAAATTCACTACCTGATCGAGGGTTGAACGGTTTTTTCGACAGCCACTTTGATATTTTGTTAGTAAGTTGTTACTTTCAAAAAACCATATAAGTCTACTGTTAATAATTTTCTCCATTATTTTGCACATGCAGCAAGTTAAAGAAATTGGTCTATAGCTTTCGGGACTATATTTATATCTACCCGGTTTCAAGATGGGAATTACGATTGCTTATTGCCACATGTCGGGGAAGTGATGATTTGACCAAACGTTGTTGTATAAGTCTAGTAGACGAGTTCTTCCTTTATTGGAGAGGTTTTGTAGGAGTATGTAAGGTATGTCATCTGGTCCAGGGCTTGAATTGCGTAATTGTTTTAGTGCGATATTAAGCTCTGTCATATTCAGTGGAAGGGTGATTGGGTTGGTGCAACTAGGTTCCTTAGGGGCTGTTTTTCGGTTTGTAGTTTATATCTGAGGAAATCTTGTCGTAGTTTACATCGCTTAAGTTGTTGCAAAACACATTTCCTAAAGTATCAGCTATTTTTATTGGACATTGAGTGAGCCTATCGTCAATATTCAGAGAAAGTGGTTTTTCATTTTTGTATCGTTCTTTTATTGCCTCGATTTTTTTCCAAACTTCGGGTACTGTAGATGAAGTATTTAAGGAGGATACGTAAGCCTCCCACAATCTACGTTTGCTATCTTTGGCGGTCGTTTAGCTGCTGCTCGTAGTTTTTGAAAGATAATGAAGTTCTCCTATTTTGCAATCATTATTCCGCCAGGGTGTGGGTAGGCGGTAGTGATGAGTTTTAGTTTTCCCGAAAACTCCTTCTGCTGCATCTGTTATCGTGTTCAAAAATAGTTGTGTATATGTGTTAATATCTTTATAGGTTTGCTGTAAATTATCGAGACCGCTGTCTGTCGTTTTTGTGAAGGCATCCCAGTTTGTGTTTTTTAGATTCCAGCGGGGTTCATGGTGGATTTGTATTGGTTTGACATTTTGGATAGTGATTTTGATGGAAAAGTGGTCACTACCGTGTGGTCAGTGAATGCTTCCCAGGAAGATTCTAGTGCTATTTGGGGAGATATTACAGATCAATGGAGGAAGAATTTCCATTCGACATGTTTATATGAATTGCACTTTCATCATTTAGGATTATTAGATTATTATCTTCTACAATTTTTTCTATAGTACCCCTCTTGTATTACATGTGGCGCACCCCCATAAAATATTGTGGCTATTACAATCACCAACAAGCAGTATTGGAGATGGTAGTTGGTTAATTAAATTATTTAGATTGTTTGAACTGAAGTTAGAGCTATTGAGTAAATAAATCTTGCATATTGTTAGTTTTCTAGTAGGCAGGGTAGCTGTAATTGCGACGGCTTCTAATTCCATATTTAGTGTGAGTTAAGTTGCTGGGATTGATTCGTGTATGTATATGGCTACACCTTCACTAGCTTAGCCTTGAGCTGCCCGGTTTGTAAAAAATGTGGAAAACCCTCTTATTTTAGCAGAATAGTTATATTTTAAAATTTGTTTCTTGGAAACATAATACAGTGGGTCTAGTGTCATGTATCAGTAATTTTACTTCTTCGAGTTGGTTGATGTTCCATTGGATAATATTCATTTTAGTTTTGTTAATAGTCTGAGCCAACAACAATCAACTGGATCATCTCCAGCTTCATCAACGATCGCTTGGTAAAGTATTTTGTGGATCCTAGTGAATCTGTTTTTCAGATTCTTTGTGAGATGCGGATGTGTCTTTAACATAATTAGCAACGATTTTAAGTTTTTTGTGTAATTTAGGGCAATACTCATGGGATTATTCGACCCAGAAATGTTTTCAATGAAAGCTGTTAATTGGTTGTACGTTAAGAGAAATCGAGTTGGTGAACTAGCGATTATTTCCTTAAGTCGTATTAGTGAGTCGAGGTTTTCCTGTGATTCTCTTTTTTCTGCTTCTTAGCAGTTGTCTGCTTTGTTTTATTTAAGGGATAGTCTTGTGATGTTGTTGGTATGACCTTGTCAATTATATTTGTGGGAATTTGAAATTCTTTAACTTCTAATTGTTCTACTAATGAGTTGCTTGCTGGCCTTTTAACTGGTTGATTTTGTAATAAGTCATTATCTGCGTCTATGTGATCATTTTGGGGATTTTGGGTATTATTTAGGTTATTGAGGTTAGTCATTTCTTCCTGTATTTCCTGTAAGGTTGGACAATTTGAGGATGTGTGGCCTGTTGGTCTGCATTTGTAACACAGAGTGTCTGTGGAGAGGAACAATCTGTAGGTTGTTCCTTCGTGATGGATCAGGAGTGATTCTGGTAGAGCGATATTTTCGTCTGGTGTTACATATATCTGCTTTCTAAAGCTAAGTATATGACTAAATTGGCTATCTAGAAGTCCTACCCGTAAGAAGGTAATTGGGGATACTAATTTTTGTTTAAGTTAGCGTTCTATTGCTGAGTGTGGTATAGTTGGGCATATATTTGATATCACTATTCTTTGGGCGGGTGTTACAAGCTTTCTTGTTTCCAAGATTGCGTTTCCTACTTTTACTTGCTTGTGGTGGTTTACCAAGTCATCAGCCATTTGTATATTTGCAAAGTAGACGCATATTCTGTTGCTAGATATTTTTGAAGCGAGAGTGATGATATTTAGGTTTGATACTGTGGCTATGGCTGTTAAATATTCCTGTAGTTTGATGCCTTCAACGGCGATAAGTGCTATTGCTTAATCTTTGTTTGGAAAGTTGGGGGAGACTGGAGTATTTTGTGGGAGCATTAGGGCTGTTGCAAAACTTTGCTTGGGTAAAATATGATTGCGTTCAGTTTCAGTAGTGTTATGAATTTGAGTATTTAGTTTGGTTAAGGCAGTAGGTGTTGTGCCGATCAACATTGTATTTCGGGTTGCCTAAGACGGCGGAGGGTCTATGCCCTTGCGAAAATAATTCTTAAATGTAAATCACGTGCGGCAGAGATATCTCGTTATATTGGTCGTTAGTTACATAAACAAGAAATTATCTGGATATCGGTGGAGAGTGAGTTTAAGGTTGTTAGATCAAGAGTTGGAAATAAGTTTAGTTGTATTAAATATAAGAAATAAAGCACAATACCTCCAAGTTTCTCGGATCATAAAACGGTGAACACCACGACCTCGCTCAGTTCGTACTAAGAATTGTTTGTTAAAACTCGTGATTATGTGTTAACGTCGCATTACCTTCCGATATAAAGTGTACGTCACCCTTTGCTGGGTATCAATATGTTTGCACTGATTTATATTAATTATCATAAATTCCGGTACCTATTACTGCCTTGTATTAATTTTATCTTGCTATATTTAATAATATACTTCACTTGTTTGACTTTCAAACATAAAAGACATAATATTTGTGGAATTGTAACATAAACTTATAAAAATAATAAACACGAGGCCGCTTCATGAACAAAATTACACTGAAAAGATCAAATTTAGTGGTAAATATATTACAAAAATCGTGCCCTCGACAAAGAAAAAAATTGCAATAACCACACGCTTGTAAAACAGCCTCATGTTTATTAATTTAGCTTTCGTGTAAAAAATGTTCTACATATTTTTGTGGTGACAAAAAAACCCAGTTATTTGCAAAAGAAAACTGTTTTCATGCTTTTAAAGTTCGTTTCCTTAAGATAATAGCGGGGAGTTTATATCCGCTTCTTCCTAAATGTGTTTCTTATTTCGTACCAAATATACAAATATAACAACTGTTGGGTGTTTTATTGTTGAAAGTCCTTATTTTGGTAAATATTCTTTCCAGGAATACTTATAACATACGTATCACTTGAATGATTATTGATATTAAAGTTGTATTTGTCACTAAATAGCACCTTTTGCTTATTCTGGTGTCCATTGACTATGAATCTTTGCCCATTGCAAACAACCGAGTTTCTACTTCTTGGAAGCCAGTGGTTTCTTGCGCGTTCTACATCAAGGGCCGGCAAACTTTTAGAGGAGCTCGAGCCAACTAACATGTGGCGGCGGGCAGGTGAGGGGCGGGCGTCATGTCTAACAAAAGGGTTTTTTTGTAAGGTCAGCTATGAAACCAATGACGCTATCTTAACGAAGCAGGACTTTTAGGCGCCGCCGATTAGGCGCCGCCGTTTAGGCGCCGGCCACTTAGGCGCCGACCGTTTAGGCGCCGGCCATTTAGGCGCCGATTTTTTAATATTGCTTATTTATAAACATTTCGGTATAACTAAATTAAGAAGTATGAGAAAATATAATAGGTACAGTTGTTTTAAAAGAGCAATTTTAACATATTCTAGTTTTAGGTACAATAATGCAATGCAATAATGTTTTTCTAAAAACGCAAAATTGATTACCAAGTATATTGGCAGGTATATTGGGTAGGTTAGGTTAGGTTAGGTTAGGTTAGGTTAGGTTAGGTTAGGTTAGGTTAGGTTAGGTTAGGTTAGGTTAGTATAGACGCACTAAAATAGAATATTTAAGAGGAATATCCCATAATTTTTTAATAGAATAGGTATTATTTTTTAAATGATTCATTTGTTTTATTTTGTATTTTGTTTCTGGAAATAGAGTAATTATTTTTACAACTGTTTGTGTCATTTGCTATAGCTTTAAGGTTGTAGGTAATAAAAAATTATTTATCGGCTGGCGCCTAAATGGCCGGCGCCTAAAGGGTCGGCGCCTAAGTGGCCGGCGCCTAAACGGCGGCGCCTAATCGGCGGCGCCTAAAAGTCACGTACCGCTATCTTAACCCTTAAGTCGGGCGCTGATATATTTTTTTATTCACGAAATGTTAAACTCTCTACTTGGAGCTGTAATGGTGAGGCTCCAGGTATGTAGCCTCCATTGAATGTGCCAGCTGGTGTGGTGGAAATCACTACCTTTCCGGTGAGTATCTGCTAGCTATTTAGTCTCCCATCGAGCGCCTCTCCAGGTGGCGGATAGGCGAATGCCCTCTAGATATGGAGGGTAATGGAGAAATATAATATTCAGGGCGCAACGAAACTAGCAGGCGCTGGGGAGCAGCAGTGGCCAGAACTGGATTAAGGTGGAGAAGGTGGAACATAGATAAATATCAAGAAGAGCTAAGGACAAAATTGTCAAACAAAGAAAACATGGGGGAAATGGCTACAAACGAACTCGAAAACAAAATTATAGCAGACATAAGAACACTAACAAAAAAGATAGCTCAAAAGTGATGCCCAGTAATAACAAAATAAAAGAAGTAACACGAAAGCTAATGAAAGGCCGAAGAAATATGAGAAAGGAATCACCAAAATATGCAGAGATAAGTAATTAGGAAGAAATTAAGAGAGGATATAAGAGAATACAACACCGAACTAACTAAAACAATAATTAAAAACAATAAAAATATGAATGTCTTAAGATCGGCTAAAACCAACACAAGAGCGAGAATACACCAGCTACGGAACATCAATGGAGAAATTAAAGAAGATAAAAGTCAGATAACGTACACTCGGAAGATATCCCTAATATAAGTAAAAGTGAGATAGAACACGCGCTATCCCAGATGAAAAAGAATAGAGCACCAGGGGAAGACGGCGTTACAGTCGAGATGATCAACATGGGAGATGTTGCTACCTTAGAATCGACGAAAATACTTCTAAACAAATGTCTATCAGAGGGTCAGACTCCACAGACTTGGCAAAATGCTTTGGTAATATTATACAAGAAACTAGACTAATTCAAAATCGACAACTATAGACCTATAAGCTTATTACCCCATCCATATAAGCTGCTAACCAAAATCATCACAAATAGGTTCACCAACAAATTCGATGAATACCAACCACCAGAACAAGCTGGATTCCGAAAGGGGTACAGTACAATAGAGCACATACAAACGGTGCGCAGCCTAATAGAAAAGTGTAATGAATACAACGTCCCAATCTACATGGCGTTTGTCGATTGCAACAAAGTCTTCGATACAATAGAACAATGGGCAATATTTGAGGCCGTGAATCACGCAAGAATAGATTCAAGGTATAAAAAACCTTCTGTAACACATCTATGAAAAGGCTACCCTACACGTTGAAATCACTGAAGACCAAACAACGGACAAAATACCTGTAAAAAAAGAGTAAGGCAAGAGGATACAATATCACCGAAGGTCTTTACTCTCGCTGTAGAAGACATCTTCCAGAGAATGGAATGGAATAAAAAAGGAATTAACATAGATGGACGATAACTGAATAACCTCCGCTTTGCGGATAATATCGTACTTGTTAGTAACAACCTTGAAGAACTACGAGATATGCTGATAGAGCTCAAAACAGCCTCAACGAATATATATATATATATATATATATATATATATATATACCTGGGCCATACAGTAAAACTAGGCAGGAAAAAACCAAACAGCAGAGATAAAGCGAAGAATCCGCATGACATGGATGGCCGCGGGAAAATTGGAAATGACTATAAAAATCCTAACATACCTATAAACATAAAAAGGAAAGTATATAACACCTGCATATTGCCAGTGTTGACATACGGGATGGAAACTATGTCACTCACTATCAAGTCAGCTAACAATATGAGAATAACGCCATCGAACGGATAATAATGTTGGGTTTAGGATTAGAAACGAAACAATCAGAAGTAAAACCAAAGTAGAAGATGCAATCAAAACCATAGCAACTAACAAATGGAGATGGGTTGGTCATGTCGTTAAACAAGAAAGATCTAGGTGGACAAAACACGTGACACAATGGAGACCAAGACAACATAGGTGAAGCGGCGTAAGACCACAAAGGCGTTGGATCGATGATATAACGGAACATGTAGGAAGAAGATGGCATCAACTAGCTCAGGACAGAAGGAAATGGAAGGAAAAAGGAGAGGCTTATATCCAGGAGTGAATTGTGAGGGGCTACTGAAGAAGAAGTATATCACGTGACAGATTTGTTATTATACAATCAGTTTTGTGATTAGTGAAATCAATAGAAGGAAGCAGTCACAATGTCACTGCCGACAATTGGCTCTCGAAGTAAATTCCTGCTAAGTTACAAAATATTGGTAAAATCGCCGCCGCAACGGGACGATAAGTATTTTTTACGAAACTGCGAGGGACGCACGACCGGTCCTGGAGGGCTGGTTTGTCGACCTCTGCTCTACATTATTGGAGTTCAAAGTTAAGAATTCTACTCACAGTAAATGTACACATACTCATACCTAGTGGCTTCTGGCCATAATTTGGTCAATTCTGTAGAATTGAGGCTCCTGCAAGCCCGA
This sequence comes from Limonius californicus, assembly GCA_014611495.1. Classification (NCBI taxonomy): domain Eukaryota; kingdom Metazoa; phylum Arthropoda; class Insecta; order Coleoptera; family Elateridae; genus Limonius; species Limonius californicus. The sequence continues at coordinate 62,663 of JABXWE010002246.1, read as the reverse complement.
TTGATTCTTCGTAACACATCATTTCTAGTAGAGGTTATTTTTGGTCGGCTACTCCGGGGCTTCTATTCGATTTTTCCAATTACGGCATACTTCCTAATTACTCGAATGACGGCTGATTGATTAAACTGCACTTTGTTAGCGATTTCACGGGTAGCAGTTCTTTCGTAATAATGGAAAGTGGTTGCGAACCGCGCTTCGTCGGATAATTTGATCCGTTTCATATGTGAGGACATGGTGCAACTTTGAGGAGATGTAAATTTCAAATAAATGTCCTACATTCAGTGCAAGGTATCTACGATAAAATGCAGAATTTATTTCTCATACACATGAGTTTTAAATCGGAATTAAGTAATTTCTAATTTGGTTATTGATTAAAGGATTTTACAACAATGTATATCACTATTTTTCTAAAGAATTCCAAGAACACACTAAGTACATAGCAATAATAAGATAATTAATCCTATTTTTCAGAACCTGTTATTAGTTACGTTAAGCTCCAATTATATGCTTTGGTGATGCATGCCTTTTTTACACCACTGTATGTTGTGGATCTAAAGAAGTCGCACGTATTACATCTCATACAATATCTGTAATAGCCTTATTTTCTAGGACAATGGACCATGATGTGATTTTATTTTTAGAACTCTTGAAATAGCATAGTTCTTTGGGGCTAAACCAGCATGCTTTTAAAAAGTTTAAAAATACGAGTTTTATTTAGTCAATCCTCCCGCTTAAGTCGCCCGTGGCGAGTTGGACCGTAGATTCCTGAAACCCCAACATTTCCTCCTTAAAAATATAAATAAAAACAAGATGTTAGACTGAAACAGCATAACTAGAACATACAAGAAACTACTAAATACACTACAATTTGTTAGAGATTTCGAAAACAAAGGATTGTCTGGAGCAGCACGGATTCGAGGAACTTTAAATTAGCATTTATTCTGTTTTCATGCAGTGTATTGGCACTGGATAACTAGAAAACCGAACGAGACGTGTAAATAATACAAATGCATTATTGCATGTATGCGATGGCGCTCAGGGATGGAAACGTGGCGTTCCATTAATTCTCTAAAGTGTATGTGGCATTAAAACACAGGTCTTGATACATGGAGCATACAGAACGTTCACGAGGGAGAATTTAAAGGTTTGCTAATTCAAGCAGTTTTGTTAGAATTGTAAATTTCGCATCACCAACTTCTGCCCATTTGCATAATCCGCACGCACCGTATGTTTTAGCGAACACGGGGCCCTTTCGATCCCTGAAATATCGCACAAGTATCGCCTGAATCATGAAACTACCTCCTCTATACCACATTACGTTTTGAACAAAAGGTTATGGGGGGATGTGTATTGGATGTAACGCCCCGATGTAACGTGACATGCACACGAATGCGTCAGCAGATGAACAATATCTCAATACGAACTCGAGGTTCCGTAGTCTTCATACTTTGGATTCGGGCACACAATAACAGTGTATACAACCCCGATATTCAAAGTTAATTATGCCGACGCCGACGCACATACACGTCATCAATTCTGGCTGTAAGCGAAGCGGATCTGATCTCAAACCACTTAGAATTCGACACTTCCCAAGTTAAGCAAGGATACGGTCGAGGATGTATTCAAACTACTCCGATAATGAATCGCAATCAAGTGATTACGTAATCTGAAAACCCTTAACTCGATTGCACCGAATTCGCTTACAGCGAGTATGGTTATTACACACTCTTCAATAAAGTATAAAGGATGTAGTAAATAAACCTATCTAATGCAATGTGGTGACTATTAATACGCCCAAGCGGAAAGTTTGGGAAATTATTCGATTTTCGTCAATGGCGAGTAAATTTAACATAGATTATACGTATCTTTAATTTTTTTAATACTAAATTAAACGGTAAATTCGATATTTTGTAAAATAATTTATGGGGCGCTATTGTACGAGGAGTTTTCTAATTGAAACAGGAATGTTTAAATTAAAACCCCATCAGAAGACAATACCAAAAATTAAATTAATTAAGAGTTGACCGTGACTCTTGTTAACATAGCAATGGCTTCGGTATAATATTATTTCGACAGTTACAGATTATGATATCGGAAGGTTCTGTTAACTGTACCGTGGAACAATGTTTAATAATCACGTTTCTTACGAATGAAGGCGTATATTCGATTGAAATTCTTACAAGCTGCGAGCACAATTAGTCGGTTGTTTGAGTGGTCGAAAGTTTTTAGAGACGGCAGAACTCGTGTAGAAAGAAAAGTTGAAGCCCTTATTCAATAAGATAGACTAGTAAAGTAAGACCAAACTTTTAGTAGCGAATGTTTATATCCCTACTCAAATGCCCTTACCAGTCAGCAGGTAGCATGTAATCTCTGAACAATAGCGTTGGTGCTTGTTGGTCTGCGGTCGGGGCCGTATTTAACTTTCTTGGCAATGGCAGTAAAATCCGGCGATGCAACTTTTTATTGAAACTGGGTATAATTATAAATTATATTATAAAATATTATAATAAAAGTATCTTGGTAAGATTAAATTAAAATTACCGGCTGACCGACCATCTATTCTCTGAATATTGTTAAATATCTTAACGTTATAATGAGTGCTGTTGTCCACTAACGATGTAGGCAATCATGTTAAATCTGTTTTGCAATATGAATCATTTGTTTTCGAAAGTATTCTAATTTGGTTATTGTTCTGGGCAAATTCAGTCGTAATTTTGACTAGTCACCGTTTACATCGTGGCTTTCTGGAGACCTTTTGAAAGCAACGATAATAATCAAATTATGGAACTTGCAAGCAGGGATACCGAAGAAGACATAGATGGTATAAACAGTAGTAGTGAAAGTGAAAATATAAATGCAACACGCCAGCACCTTCCTGTTGATATGCAGCAAATAATGTTTTAAACATTTATAAAAATTTAAATTCGAACTCGGTCAGTATGAAACGTGTTGCAGAATTGACACAAATCTTCTGCAGTACAGTGAAAAAAATTATAAACAAAGGGCGTGTTACACACCGCAAGAAAAGAACTACTCGGACATTTTCTAGGATTGATGTAAGAATCAGTGAAACCGTAAGAGATACTATTTATAATTGTTATAAAAAGAAATTATATCAAAACAAATGTACTTTCCTGATGATACCTGAATACAGTACACTATTTTACTCCAGAGTCGAAACGTGCAAATATGTAGTAATGTTACACCACATCTCTAAAAATTGTGCAGCTGGTAAAGCGATGGCAATTTTTTTTTGTGTTTTGTGGTATGCTCGGTGTTGATTTCCTTACAGAATGTTGTATAATTAATGCAGACAATTATTCGACCCTTTTACGCAGTTAAGCAATCGAACAAACGGAAGAGAAGACAAAGTATATTTTCTCCAAAACAACGCTCGCCTTCATAGCACTGCAACAACAATTGAACCATAAACAAACTTCAGTGGGGCCTTCTTCCGCATGCAGCCAACAGTCCCGATCTTGCTCCCTGCAATTTTTATTTGTTTAGACCACCAAAAAAATTTTTGATGGGAAAATATCGAGGTTATCGAAATTGCATCAGTGGATGCGTATCCAACCTACAGAGTTCTTCCAGGAAGGTAATCGAAAGCTATCAGGTCGGTGCCGCAAGTGTATGGCTAGACAGGGGACTACATCTAAAAGTAACATAGTTTTCATCGTGGTAATATTGTAATACTCCTTTGTATAAATAAATTCCCTGTTTAAATTTAACACTCCTTGTTATATCATTTAAACACAAAACAAAAGTTGCGCCTGCGTATCTCAGTGGTTATCGTTTTGGTATACAGTATGAATTATTCATATGTTGACGGTTCGAATCCCACAAATGCTCTATTTAATTTCTATTAATCGAACTGCTACATGCGAAAATATATACATTTGTGAAATTATTTCAATGTTTCTATAACATATTTTTATTGGATTCTAATAAAAGACTGGGGTGGCTCAGTGGTGAGAGAGTCAGGCTTTTAATATAATAGTCCAAGAGCTTCCCGGTTCGAATGACTCCAGGGGTCAGAAAATTTTCTAATCCCCTGGTTGGTCGTACTGGGTCCCGGTCTCCATTCGCCATTGGGATTACATTAAGGCCCCTTAGGAGAGCTGACGGATTTCTTGTTTGCGCCTTTTAGAAATTAATATAGGCAACTCGTAACACCTACCCCATTACAATTCTTACGTTCTAAAACAGAATTCACGATGACGACAACAGCTTATGACCCTTTTATCTCTTTATCTATAGTTGTCGCCTGGGGAATTCTACCTGCCTATTCTTATTTCTGGCATAACGAGTAAATATATTTATGACTAAACAGCGGAACTAGAATCTTTAGTCTGGTGTATTTTGTATGCCAAATTTTGTCTGTGTACAACGTAAACTATTTTTCAACTCGTTCTAGCATGCTTATTAATTATAACAGAAAAATAGTGTTGGAATATTTTGCATTCCATAATAAGGCGTACATAAATTTATAATTCCGCAATATGCCGATGGGCCCATAATTAAATATCAAGTGATCAAATTTAAAGACAAAAATCATGCCTGAGCTAGATTCACCTCTCAACCCCTAAGCGCTAGCAACTTCAACTTTAAAAATTTCAATAGCAAAGTACCCCTGCATTTTTTTAATTTTGATGTTGTATTTCTTAATTTTTCAAAACCCATCGCAATGTTTACAGAACGTACTAAGAACGATAAACTTTAATTATTTTTACCACTAATTGCTAGAGGCGTACCAACGCCTGCTCGAATATTGGCACTTTCATTTGAATACATTTTGGTAAATATCTCCGTAATTTATTAACCGATTTAGAAAAACTTTTTTCTTATTGCATTCAACATAAAGAAAGCTATCAGATGAGGTATCAGAAGGGGTACTTTGCTATTTGAATTTTTAAAATTGAAGTTGATAGCGCTTAGGGGTTGAGGGGTGGGGGTTTGAAAATTACATCTCTAAATGATAATTTAAAAATAAAAATCAACGTGTCCGAGCATTGTTATGAAATATTTTTCTCAACGATTTTATAGAATTTATCCGTTACTTTCGGGAAGCACTGTATAACTCACATTATTATTAATCATTAATGTTGTATTCAACTTTGAATAAGTGGACCATAATTGTTCGATTTTTTCTCAAAATATGCCAATAATATCCTTTCTGTAAAACTGTGAACTGAATTTTGAATGCGCCATTCCATAAGATCCAGAAGATCGCGAGACAACTTCAATTGTTTTCAGTGGACTCTTACGATTTGGTGCATGTAGTTGCATAACGCCAGAGTGAAATAATGACCGGCAGCTACGATACTTTTTTTCACGCTTTTTACTTGTAGTAGCATTACAGCGTTAAATTCGACAGGAATTTTCTAATTGCCAATCGTCGAGGCATTTTTAATATGCGACAAACAGTTCCGTCTAATCTTTTTTACAGCTGCGCCCTGTAGATGCAGTATTTTTCTCTTATGTCTGTCATACAAGTCCATACTTTGTGTTATGTGATTTTTAAATTTGCCGCACACTTTGGTAGTGCCGTAATTGTTTTGCCGCTTCGTAGTAATTAATATCGCTGTTCTAATAAAAGGCTTATTTTGAGTTACCATTTCGGTATTTTGTTTTGTCTTTCGAAGTTCGGAATGTATCAGTAGTCCCTTTGTGAAAAACTGCCGACTCCTGTTTTCATCCGCGAAACCTTGAACGCTCCCTGGAATTCCGAGCGTCAAAAACAAAATTCCTTCTCGAACTTCTTGCATATGATTTCGCCAGGTTGTGCAATATCGTTTGGGAGAAGTGAGGTCCCAATTGCATTTTGATTCAGTTGGCATTTAGACCTCCGCCACTCCGGGTCCTTGAAAACAACATCTGTCGAGGCCCGTAAATGTTTTTTTTTTTGAGTGAAAGCCAGACTTCAAAAAACGACGGTTGAGCTCTGGAGAGCGTTCCCTTTTTTCCTCGCGGCGTATTGCTATTTTTTTTACGATTTACCGTATCGTGTTTTGCTGTAGTGCAAAAGATCCTCGACTTATTAATGTCGGATTTATATAAGTGATAGCAAAATGGTCGCCATGGTTTTGGACAATTAAAGTTTTAATTGTTCCTACGAACTTAGTTCGGATCTTTGTGAGGTTAAAGGGAAATAAATAAATAAATAAATCGTACAAGTGCTGTGCCTGGTTTTTGGTTCGTTCCGTCGTTCTCGAGAATTTTGCTGACATCGTTGACAGCAGTTTGCCCCCATCAAATAGAGCAGCTCAGGGGGTTGATCTCCTTGATTATTCGGATATAGCCCTGTCTGGCATCGCCGAAGTCAACATCTCCCAGGATCAACCACCCCTTCCTACCAGTTTCTACATGGATTCGACACCTTGATCTTGTGCGAAGCCTTCTCATCCACGAAAGGTAAAAACTACCAAGTTTTGTGCTTGTGGAAAGTAACTTTCGGCTTGGCACGCGTATCTTGCAAAATTCAAATGTATTGACGTTGTTGTTACATCGATAAAAAAATTATTAACAGTGACCTGAAGCCACTGTTTGTTTTGCATTAATTATATACCGACGCTAATTTTATGCTATCATTTCCTGTAAACTTTACGCCTTTGACCCACACAGTCATTTTAACATAAATATTGTGTGTCAACGACGGCAAGTTTTATTCTCCGAGCGCTCAAGAATTAAGATCCTGTAATTCGGATTTTTGGTGTTAAACTTGTCATATTTTACCAATATTCATATCATTATATGTGTTTTAAAGTTTACTGTGTCTTATTGTGTCTTTTGTACTTGCTGTGTAAGGATTTTGCAAGCTTTAAGATCTAGGAAAAAGCACAAAAGAAAGGTGAGTTCGATTCCCGTAGCTGTGGGTCCTTGGCCTTTCACAAGAACCTTGAAACCAGCTGGACTAGAAAGGTGGCGCCCACTTATTTCGACGCATCCTGTACACAATTTTAAGCATTTCCTCTATAAGCAATTTTAGCGAACCCCCCCTCCTGCCCTGAGTCAAGCCGCTGGCCTTTACCATCTTTTTTTGTTTGCGGGTCCAAGAAAAGCGCGTTTGGCTGTACCAAAAATTTCTTAGCACGCCAACGTGCGATTTTCTTTGTCCCATAATTCTCGTAGCGAGATTTGGCCCGTAACATTTGATAACTTCATTTTTATTTATTGATATGCCAGTAATTTAATTCTCAGATCAGCGAAATTATCTATTTGCAATTTATTTGGATTCTTTATTCTGATAGTATTCTTAATTTAAAACACGCTCACAGTCTGCACTGGTTACTTAAAACGACCACATGATATTATACAGAATAGATAGTTTAAAAAACTCTGAATTGGTTGGAACGAAATTTAAATTGTAGCTGAACGTTTTAATGAGCCAGTTTCAGTTTTTTCCACAATTATAAATTTCAGTTCAGAATATTCCTATATTTTCCAAATACTATAATCATTTTCCTTATTTTTGTTGTGCATCAGTAACGTTTAAACAGCTTTTTTTTTAATATTTACAAAGTGATGCAAGCTCTCATAACATATATAGAGAAGAGATTCTGCAATTTTTTTATACGTCGCTTACTACCAGACCTATAGTAAATTCGAGGAGGTGCCGTCAACAAGAAATTAGAGATATTTATTTGACCTGATCGGTACAGTTCATACAGCGTGTCCCAAGAAAACTGAAACACATATTAATGTTTTTACAATAATAACGAGTAGAAAAAAGTAATCAGTTAGGAATTAAATTTTAACCAAGTTAAATTGTTATTGACTTTTTATTGGCGATTCACAACGCTTGTCAATTGGTATGGTCAAATGCCACAATTGCCGGCTGCAGATTTCATGTGTAGCAGAGTTTGTTTAAAAAATTCAAATTCAAAATTCTAGCTTTTATAATATTTAAATAAAAATTATTTCGATCATACGGCTTTATTGCTCCAAGAATTTGGGCTGGGGTTGTTGTTTTCCACACAAAACAGAACAGAATGCCTGTGAATCTGTTCATTCTCGATTTAACGTGGCCTTTTACGCGACCCACTCGAACATTTACGAATGTTTTGCCCAATTTTCAAATAGAACTTTATTTTAAAAATTAGAAATATCAACTTCTCAACTAACCCTTACTTGTTGCAGTATCGCGAAGTACTATCACTGGATATTACTTCCTCATGTTATGTATCATATGCCAAACAATTTACTGAATGTTATCCTATCCAGATTGTAAATAGTCAATTAATAAATATGTGAAAAAAAAAGAAATATCAATTATCCAAAATTTTTTACTAATTTTTTACTAAAAACAAATAGATGAAAACGATAAGAAACTATTATCCAGATACTCATCGGTTAAACCTATTTGTTATAATTATTTGCTTATTAATTAGTATCTAAATTATTTTTGTTATTATTGACTAATTGTATAATAAAAACATGTTAACCTGTTATGATTTTATTATCTAATTTTCTATTTTCGTGTACCTTTACCTGTGCTAATCCCTAGGATCGAAACTGGTGGTCGAACAGTCAGTTCGGATTATAGAGAATTATGGACCGCCCGCCAAGAGGTCCACCTGAAATATGGCCATTAGGAAATCCTTGTGCGTATTGGTGTTATGCAAGTTGCCTACCTACATGTATTTTTCCCAACGCGGTTACGATTACGACCTAATGGCCTTTATTAAATATCACTTTGACCAAGATTACGCAAAAATGCATTACTTTGAAAAAATTCTGAATATATTTTCTGAATCTATTTATGTAAGGAATGGCACGTACGGATTTAGTTTTTCATTTTTTTTTAAATTAACGTTTATATTTCAGTTAATTAAAATAAACAAATTGCCTAGTAAAAATCATACGGGACACTTTTTTTAAAAAATAAATCCGTACGTGTCTTGCTCTACCAAGAGGCATTACAATAAAATATCAAGCATAACTACAAACTAATTTTTGCGAACGTAGTTTTGGACAAAAGTATTTTATTTCTAATGGTAATTTTACTTAATACGGTGGGTTGCCTACCCCCTGTCCTTATCCCCCTTAATGGCACTCCTCGTGTTACGGCCGCCCTAAAGGAGTATTAAGACTCCCACACGCATACATTTACACCAGGCAGGTGAAGCATGGTTACGCATCAACATGGTAACTCGCAGAGTCGGGCCCTGTTGTGCATTGCACAAACTAGCTTCGCCTTGCCACACTAAAGTGATGGGCCTACAAGGCCTACGAAAAATCCATAATCAAAAATTGGTTTCTAATAGCAATTTCTATGGCACATTTAAATTAAGTAGTTTAGTTAAGAACTTGCATAATTTTCTTATGGAACGTATTTAATGCATAATAACTTAATAACTTACTTGAATTAATGAAAACAATAAATGGCAATTATTTTTCAAACATTTGGTATTTATCGTTTAATTTAGTAAGTATCATCAAAATAAAAAGTAGATGTAAAATCTGTAAAATGTTGGGCCCTTTTTTTTCAGATGCGCCTTTCAACTTGGGGATCAGGAAACTGAAGAATTATCCTAATGTATCACGTACTTTCTCCATGGGCGTATTCAAAGCCAGCCTGCTGTAAATTAAATGTAAACCATATCAACACGGCCCATAAACAAAACAAATCAAAAATATTACTCTTAATAATTAATTAATTAATAAGATTCTGGATGTAGTGAAGGTCATTTATTGTAAAAGAATTATCTACATAGTCACCTTTTTTTTTCAGATATGATTTCCTGTATAGGCAGACAATAGTCTGAATTTTCCTCTTAAGCCTCCTTTGATGTTGATACCCAACATTCTCGGCTTCGTTTTGTTGATCTACCTTGCGATGTTACTGCCACTTGTTTGTTGACTTTTACGAATTTTACTAGTCTATTGTTCTCCATTCTTTCTACGTTTGATCGAGTAACTCCTTCATTGTCCTTTCAGTCTGGATGTGTTGCTTATTTCTTTTAAATCTTCGTTGCTTTTTCTATCATGTAGAGTTTTGCCATGCATATTTTTTTACATTCATTTCGGTTGTTCTTATGATTTGTATTGTTTTCCAGGTATTTGCCCTTGTCTCCGCAATATATCTCTGATACCAGTCTTATAGATTCTTGTCTTGTTTTTCTATGTTACGTCTTTCAAGCATCCTGATATGCTTGTGGTTTTCATTGTTTGCCTACTTACTTCTTGTTGTATGTTGCCATTACTTGTTATTTCTGACTCTAAACAGTTAAATTATTACCTGCTCTACACTTTTGCCATTAACTTAAAGTTTGCACCTTGTTGGTACCTTAGTTGTTACAATACATTGTATTTTTCGATGTTGATAATCATGCTGAAACGTTTATCTTTCTGGTTATATGATACTAGGTATTTCCCATTTTATATCCTGCATCTCTAAGGAGATGGTCTAATATTTTATCCATGATTGCGTTGAAGAGGAGCGGACTGACTCAATCATCTTGCCTAATTCCATCACTGGTTTCTACTTCTTTGCTTTCGTGTATTCTGCTGTTTACAATTTTTATTGATTTCATATACTGACTGAGTTATCCTTCGATTTCTTTTTTTCTTCTTTCATAATTTTAATAATATCTGTAATGCGTATGGTCGAATGCTTTGGTCAGGTACGAAGCAAATGTATGCTGGCTCATTGAATTCAAGCGTTTTTTCGGCTATTTGTCAGAATAAATAGTCACAGTAATATGTTAATTTTTTGCACACTATTCACGCAAACAGCGCTAAAACCATTAACATGGGAATTTCATCCCTTAATGTGCACTGTCAATGCCCTCAAAGGTGCTCATTTGCACGAACGTTATAATTTGCCTTAACTTGAGTATAATTCCAATGTTAGATTCACGCTTATGGGCAATTTATGTTTTCCACTACCGAGAAATAGAAATTTTAAATGCCCCAGCAAACCATACAAAGGAATGAGTGTTAAATGATAGATTTAAGGGGTGTGTCCTCCTCAAATCTTCCCGTCTTGAAAAATAGGTAGTAAATATATTTAGATAGTTACTGTTCGTATTGATCCACTGGATTTGTGATCTTCTGCGTAAGCGTTTTCCCTTGAACCAGAAGCTTTTCTAAGTTATCTCTGGGAGCTATAGGGTCGAATTTTAATACATTGGCGTGGATGGTGGTGGAGAGTTTGTGCTCGTTCTTATTTTATTTAATAGACAATAATTGGTTCTGGTATTGATTAGCAATGGTAAGGATATATAGTCTCACTAAAATTCTTAAGCAATGTAGGTAAGCAAATCAACTCTTGACAGAGATTTATTGTGGAGGAAGTAGCTGTGAGGATGGTTTTGAGGCTGCGCCATAAGGGTCTGTGGCATACAGCAGGCAGGGTAGGCAGACATTCCCGCATCCTGGATGAGGCAGTCGTCAAGACCCTTCTTCTAGACGCAATGGTAGACTACCTTCCTCCACAATATGCCTTCAATAAACACTTCAGTGTTTATGCCAATACTGAGCCAACCCAGCATATGGACATATCCATTTTTACCAATAAATCTCTTTCTAAATTATACCTGCGAGCTATATGGTCGAAAAATTCTAATATATTGACATGGATAGGGGTGGAAAGTTTCTGCTTGTTCTTATTTTATTTAATAGACAATCATTGGTTCTGGTATTGGTAAGCAATGGTAGGGCTATGCAGGACTCACTAAAATGAGTAAGAAATTCTTAAGCAACGTAGGTTAGCAAATCAACTCTTGACAGAGATAGGGGCGATTTTATGTTTCAGTAATTATTAGGAGTTTTTTCTATTTATCGATATAATGTACTGCAAGAATCAAATAATGGTAGGATTCAAGAAGCAGAAATTATGACGAAATGAAGAGGAAAGGTTCTGCGGTTGGATTGCTGCGACAATCCAGTCTACGGACTGAAGATTGTGGAGGAGGAGTTTATATAATTTTATCTACACCAACCATAGATGCTTCAGAAAAGCCTGCATGAATATGGTCTTTTCGACCACGTACTGTGGATGGTGGAATTCTCTATAAACAATTACTATATCCACTGTCAGCCAAAAAAACAATGTGTACGCTTATACCTCGGTAGAAAGGTAACATATAACAATTAAATATTGATTGTAGTCGTTCTCATTTCTGCAAACAGTATTCAAGTTCTACCACTTTACATGATTACTGCTGTTTAACAACAGCGTGTTCAGGCAGTCATGTATACAACAGTTCAATAAAATGTTTACAAATCTATAGCTACCACAAAAAATAAGGGTCTTACATGTATTCTTATTAGGTGTTTACATTTACAAAAATTAGCGTACTAATTAAGACAAATTTTAATTATTTGCGGATGTATGAGTATTGTATTCTACAAATTATTAAAAAATTACGAAGTGTAATTAATTTCAATATCATCCCGTGATTCGAAGCGAAAAAATACGCATGCCTTACTTCCACCACCAAGAGCTTCATAAATGAAAGGAAATTAATTAAAGGCCCTTTTTGATCATTTATTTGACAAAGGCAGATAAAGATTCTAATAACTAATTTTAATTTGTATTCAAGACGCGACAATAGAAAATGTCTCTGAATTTTCAGGTTCTTAATGAAATCCGATCTCGTGCCAACGATATTACCGCTTGCTGCTTCATCGTGAAACAATAAAATTAGGGTAAATAGCTTACTGTTGGAAGTTTCTCTGTTGCTTCTATTACACAAATATGAAAATTATTTCATTTATGATGATATCGAGTTGTATCTGTACTTCTTAATTTTACGAATATAATTATCAGAATAATAAAATTATGGATGTTGGCATTACAAACCTACACTGGATGTATTAAATAATTGGAATTCATTTACTTGACTGTAGATTCAACTGCTATCGCTGTCGTATCATCATGATTCACAGTTCGCTTGTAATCGTAATAATAAACCAATGCAACAACTAAAACAATAATATATCATAGCGAGCACTCTGGCAAATTATTATTATTGACCCATCTAAAATGACTTAACAAATTAATGGATGGGAATTAGTTGCATAAACAACGATGACATTATGTATATTGGTATGCTTAATGCGTGACAGTAATGAAATCTAATACTAGTTATATTAACTCTGTAGTCTTAATCGTAAGTACGGCTGTCTTTACGCTGGAAATTTATCTACAAGAAGGAGAATCATTAGATTTTTGCATGCCGCTGTAAGAAATTAATGTATTTCCAGTAAAATCCTACTTACAGGAAGTGGATTCATACTCTGTGTCTGTGTTAAGTATTAACGGCAGACATAATCAAACAACAAATAAATACTTAGACTTGGATGCAGCCCACATCTACAATGCAAGAAGTCCCATGGGATCTCAATGTCAAATCAGCCTTATCTGGGAGTAACATTGTAGGGTTATAATATGCGGCTGAAGCGTAGTATTGGTCACCACTTCCTTATAATGTCGTTCAGGCCTAGTAAACGTAGTAGCTCTACCTGCTACTCCCCCAAGGCGCTGCAACGCTGTATGGGGAAAAAAGTTTTAATAAACATTTTAAGATGCACAATGAAAGTTTTTAAGCGAACAAAATTATTTAATCTGAAAAGGAAGTGACTTACTTAATAGTTGCATCATTTTTTAACAGTAAGCAGGAACATACGAATGGGACAAGAAAATCCTTCACAAGGTTTGCTGAGCCATAGAAAATAGGTGTAATTTAAAATAAAATACTCAAAAATGAATATTGTAACATGAAGCATATATGTTTGTATTTTGCGGTAATGAACTCTATTATTGATAAACAGAGCAAGGGGCAATGTTTAATGTTAAAAAACAAAAAACAATCGAATCCAGTTGCAACTGTTTAACCGTAGTAGTGTCAAGTCGAGTTTATGTATTTGATTGAATAATCTTTCTTGTCTTGTTAAAATCTCTTTTTTCATTGTTTTCTTTTGATCTTGTGTTACATTTCTGTTCTTAATAATAAACAACAATGCAGAGAAACCATTTAACAATAGGTCAACGAAATTTAGCGGTAGCTATGCACCAAAAAGGAGATCGCCAAGTCGACTTTGCTGATATATTAGGAACCACGCAGAGCGTAATTTCACGTGCCCTTTCGCGCCTTACAGAAACACGTACGACTGCAAGAAGGCTTGAAAGTGGATCTTCTCGCATCACAACACCTCGTGAGGACCGACTTCTGGTAAATAATGGAAAAATGTACCCCTTTTCAACTGCTCGACATCTACAGCAAGCGCTCCAGAATGCCACAGGAAATCGAGTCTCCGACAAAACTATGAGAAACCGATGGTTTGAGGTAGGACTTACATTATACTGCCTCCTGAGATGTCCTGCAGGAACTGTGGCTCAACGAAGATAGCGTGAAATGGCCAAGACATTGGCTTCACTGATTTCGGACGGGTCCAGATATTGTTGCAGCAATGATAGCCGGCGTCAAAGAGTATATCGTAGTGGCGGACATCATACCTTACCTCAGCATACTTAACCAGTCATTGCCTTTGGTGGTGGTGGTCTTATGGTATGGGCTGGACTTTCTTTAGGGTGGCGTACTGACCTCCATATTTTTATTGGTACACTCATGGGCCAACGTTATGCCCAAGAGAACATTATGGACCATGTTCTGAACCGTCGCAACGCTATTGGCCGAGAATATTTTGTTTTTCTTGACGACAACGCAAGGCCGCATCGTGCTCGGGTTGTTTTAGACATGTATCGAGATGAGTAAATAAACCATCTTGCTCTTCGTCCGCTATCTCCAGACCTCAACTCTATCGAGCATGCATGGGACCTTTTGCAAAGACAGATGGATCATCATAATCCAAAGCCTACTACTATGCAACAGCTGGGGGATGGTAGTATGAATGAATGAAAAAAAAAAGATGGTCAAATAGACAACACAAACATGAGATTTAACTCATAATTATTTATGTGTGTGTGGTTTTGCTACATAAAAGAATTTTCTCTTTAAAAAGTGTTCACAAATACTAAGTTAGACCTTAATGGTAATCGGGAATGTCCTAATAACATCATAGTACGTTTTACCATCTAGGCCGCTCAACTGTGTAATAGAGGTACAATATTCTGAATAAAGCTAAGACAATCGTCTCACTTGTTAATCGTTTGTTGCCTTACTTCGTTGAAATTCGCACTTATATTTTAATAATAATAATAATAGACAATTTCAACAGGTATTTATTTTTGCTTCATACGTATTTCGTCATGCAAAATATCATCTTCAAACGCTTTTAATGTAGTAAATATTTGTAGCTAGAGTAACAGCACACTGTATCTTGATTATGGACTTGGCTCAGATCTTTTATTCCAAAACTTCCAATAGCGGGGAATTTATGAGCTCCATACGCTTATTTATTATAGGTGTGTTTGTTAAAGTTTGTTTGTAAATTTGAAAGGCCTCGAGTATATCCAATTTAAGTTTATCATCACAGAAGTGTAAGAGCTGAATTGAGAAAAACATTAGAAAACTAAAACTCAAAACAAACAAACAAAAAGCATGCATGGTTTTCTGGCCGTGTCGCCGCGCGATAGGTAAATTCTGGGGATTCTCTCCCAGAATTACCTTGTGGTTGTATACTGCCGTGATTAGACCTATGCTACGTTACGGAGCACTTGTGTGGTGGCCCAAGGTCAGACAAGTCACGGCAGCAACCAAACTAGGACTGTAGGACATGTGCAACGTCTTGCTTGTTCTACAGGTGCTATACGCTCAACCCCTAAGGCCGCCTTAGATATGATCTTATGCCTTCCACTACGCGACCGTTTTGTGGAGGAAGTACCTGTGAGTTTTGAGGCTGCGCCATAAGGGTCTGTGGCATACAGCAGGCAGGGGATGCATCCTGGATGAGGCAGTCGTCAAGACCCCTCTTCTAGACGCAATGGTAGACTATCTTCCTCCACAATATGCCTGACACTTTAGTGTTTATGCCAATACTGAGCCAACCCAGCATATGAACATATCCATTTTTACCAATAAATCTAAAACAAGGCGTTTAACAGGTGCCAGAGTCTTCTCTCATGACCTAAACCTACGCCACACTATACCACTAGGCAAAATTGCTACCGTCTTCCAAGCGGAGGTAGTGGGAATAATGCATGGTGCAAATGCAATTCTTGAACGATAGATCAAGAACAGACGTATCGGAATCTACAGTGACAGCAGAGTCGCTTGACTAGCCCTGGGTAGTTGCAAAATTACTGGTGGTACTGCAGTGCCGTGAAGCTCTCAACGATATCTCTAAAGATAATGTCATTTCCCTTATATGGGTGAAAGGACATGACGGTAACTACGGCAATGAGGAGGCTGATGAGAATGCAAGACTGGCCACCGAACAACAACTTTGGGGACCAGAACCCGTTATTCCTATATTGCTGAGGACATTAAGCTTTATGCTATACCAAGACACCCTAAAAAACTTCACACGAAGATGGGTAAACACTGAAAGTTGTCGTCATGTAAGGGCTGCTATTATTGCATCCTCGCCAAAGACAGCCAAATATTGTGAGCAATTGTCTCGAAAAAACCTGCGACTAGTTGTAGGTATCTTATCTGGACACTGCACCCTAAATCAACACATGCACAGGATTGCACTGGCGGGCAGCCCAAACTTTCGAGGATGCAACGAGAATAACGAAACGGCAGAACACGTCCTGTGTCACTGCTCAGCTCTCGCAACAATGAGAGGATCCATGTTGGGAGACTTGGCCTGATATTGCCAAAATCTGCAAGATCCCACTTGTGGATGTCCTCAAGCACATCCAATAGATTGGATGGCTTAGGTGATTATGTCAATGCATGGTTGTGTTCTAATAAGTGTTCTTTGCATCTGGTATCAAAATTTCTAATTACCTGGCCTGTGTATACAAAATTACAATGTGAACAGTTTAATTTGTAAATACCTGATTTTTACAAATCATCAGTTCTATCTTTTGCGTTGAATAAGGTGTTGAAAGTGTTTCTTGTTGTTTTATAAATTACTTTAAATGTACTTGTTTTGATTATAAGCAAAAATAAATACCTGTTGAAATTGTCTATAATTATTATTAAAAATAATCGTCTCATTTTCCGCAGCTATACTGTGCCAAAAATCTTTTCTAAGGTTATAACTCAAATGTTTATTTATTCGTCTCTATAAGTTAAACAGGGAAAGACTTATACACACAGCCAGAGATAGATGGAGATATACCATATTGTTAGCCAACCTCAGACCTTGAGACGGCACCAAGAGAGAGATAAGTTAAACCCATTATTCGTAAGCTATGACACTTGCACAAGATGGTTAGCGAGACAGTACAAACATTATATTTAACTTATAATTATTTATGAAGAAGAAGAAGAAGAATTATTTATGGAGTTTCTTTTTGGTTAATTAAAGAATTTCCCCTTCAACAATTAGATCTAATTGTTAATTAAGAGTGTTCTAATAATATATTCTGTTAGATAAGTGTCCTATTTACGGCTCCGTAATAGCTCGTCAGTATATAGCAGAAGTAAAAAATAAGTTTCCAATAGTTTTAAATGATTGGCAGTTGCTTATTATTTGGAATTCCTACACATTTTCTCAGTCTACTCTGAAGATTAGCAAATTTAATTTTTGAAGGAATTTCAATTTCGCATTACAGCAAAAAAATAATCCGGGAAAATTTAAATTTATGGGACTAAAACAAATCCGTGTTAATAACACTAGCACCGACCTTATAAATAATTTTCCTGCTAATATTCAGGGCGAGAGTCTCGTTAATTTTCCATTTATGGCAGTTAATTTACATCATTTCATAATGATATATTAATAAAGAAGAATTTCATTTCAGTGCGAACGGAAAATTTAAAAACTGCTCCCTTTGCAGCAAATTAATTAAAGATACTCATTAAATACTGGTGCATAAATATAAAATAACCTCTCTTCTCAAGGGTTTTAATTAAGGCAGTTTTTGTACAGTGAAGCACCAGAAAAGGACAAGAAGAATCAGCACAAATCGAGTCCACAAACAAAACACTCACGGGAAGAGCTCTCTGCATAAAAACAACGCACATTTTAACATTTCGGAAAGCGTAAAATTTAACTGGCTTGTTTAGTACGGCTATCTGCTAATTGAATCTTAGCGTCCATTGTTGACCAGAATATGAAAATAAATAATCGAACTGCCGCATAAAACTATAATGGATTTAGATAAAGCATTCAATATAGCAGATCCAGTTGCGAATGATAGCGCTATGAAAGGATATGCCGACGCTTTCATCCTGGAATATGAGGCATAAGTCGATATGGGCAAGAACTTCAGCTATCCCTCAGCTTCCTAAGATATCCCAGGGGATCTCGTACATAAACTAAAATGTTAATGCAAAAAATCCTTCAAGGAGGTTCTATGAAATTTCGAACGATTTAAAATGGAAGGCATTGTTCCTCGGGTTTTAAAACAAGTGTTCTAGTCAACCGAAAACGAACCGAAAGGGATTGAAGCGAACTTGTGGGAAGATACTCAAAGTTTCCTTAAACTGCAATAGAATCGAAGTGCCTAAGGGCTTTGGCAAAAAGTAAATTTCAGGGGAACATCTTTACTATCCATATTTGCACAGTGTCTCGAGATAGCGAGAGAGCGAGGGTTAGCGCCGGTGCTTCAGAAATACAGTCTTCTAATAAAAAATTCCGAGGGTAAATTTGCAAGTTGTAGCAAAAAGCTGCAGGAAATAGAGAAAAATGTGTGCAGCCGCGATTTCCGGACAGCACAGGACATTAAACTGGAATGAAAGAAATAACAAATAAAAATAGTGTGCGGTTGCAAAAACAAAACAAATTAATCTTGATGGTTCACGGCATCGCAGATGGAATTCTAAAGTCAACACCCTCTTTTCCTTTTCTCTGTTTTGCGGCTTTGAGCTATTTTTCAAACTTATCTAACTTTTGTAATAGATTCACTAGGAAATAAACCTTATCGGGTACGGATTTCCCTTGCATTCATATATTATAAATAAATTGAAATGGATCAATACCATTTAAAATGTAATTTAGTGTAGTACAGTTATCTTAATGCTTTATGGGCCAATTTAAATTTAATGGCAAAAACTAGATGCAATCAAATAAACATTAAAGCACTTTTTGCTGTTTTGATTTTTTGTGATTGTATGAAATTTTTATAGTTCCGGAATTCTGTAAAAAAAAGTTCGGCCGTTCAAACAAACAAAAAAAAAATTGGTTATTAAAGCAAACTGTTAATTAATTCAACGAATTAATTACATGCCAGATCACAAATAGGGATTTAATTACCATTCTTAATTATTTTCGTTAATAGAAAGATCGATAGTTTTCGCAGTACTTTCCATTAATAGTCCTACACTTCTACCTGGTAACATGTCTTGAAAGAAAGAAACTCACAGACTGCTTCAGGATTTCTTTGAAATGTTTATAATCTGCGGAGGCATTTGGAAATTTGGCATGATATTGTTCAAAGCATTTTGTGTTGAATACCTCCAAATCACAATAATCTCCGATTCTTTGTGAGCGAAACATACGTTTTTCATGCTTTCTATTCTATCATGTACACCATTGGGCCAATAAAAGCAACTTCTAGAGGGAACCATTTCTGTGTAGTGGTTGAGAAAAATCACAAATAACAATGAAGTCACAAGAAACACAGAAGGCATTGACCAACAAATGAATAATGTTTTTCCTAGAAACGTCAGTTATTGACATTATTATATGCTAAGTTGCAGGTGTTTGTCTTCTTGTTTATAAAAGTTATACATTTAATATTACCGAGGTGCTGGTGATTTTGTTGAAATTGAAAAAATCGAGACAAGGGCTGTGATAAGAAGGGTTTGTCATAGCAGGAAATTTATAATGACATGTCAGGAATGTTGGGTGATTCCATCCCGTCATATCAACTAATTACGAATCGGCAGCCGAGATTTCAAATTAGACAGGAAGTCGTGTCAACATGCACCAGGTGATGGACCACCAAAAACTGTTATCACTCAAAACAATATTCATATGGTCCATGAAATGGTACTGAGTGATCGGAGAATTACGGTTAAATATACTGCTGAGACATATGGCATTTCCGTTAGTGTTGAGAAAGTTTTGCACGAAGAATTGGGTCTGAAAAAGTCTGCGCACGATGGGTTTCGAAAATCTTGCAAACCTGATCAAAAATGGGCCAGGTTTCTTACCTGGGTTAATAGACACGGATTTTGATGGATTTTTGGAAAGATTTGTAACTGTAGATGAAACTTGGGTCATCACTTTGATGCTACCGCTAAAATTAAAATTGTTTATGTATGTATCTCCTAAAACCAAAAATCTGCGCTGATGTACGTATCCGCGGAGGATTACTAAACAACAGCGAAAACTCGCAGCATAAGGTTCAGAAGATCAAAAAACAAACACTTTGGATGTGGAACCTGTCAAGCGATGTTTTTGAACACAACTTTGGCAATAGTTGCACCAAAATGTTGAGATTTTTATGACGATACCATTTACCTAGTTTAGGAATTCTTAATTTAATGTCGTCCTTGCAGCAAAGACGAGGGGGGGTCATACCCTATTTGAACACATTTTTAACATTCTTCCATTTTTAAAATGTATGTAATGTACAGGAATATAGAAACAGTTAAATTGAACAGCCTTCTGTACGCGGATGACATGATATTAATAGCAAATAATAAGAACAAAATGCAAAATTTAGTAAACGCCTGGACCGAGGAAATTGAAAACAAGAAAATGGAAGTAAATATAAACAAAACAAAAACTATGATTGTGAATGAAAAACAAAAAGACACTAAAACGACAAAGAAATTAAATGCAAAAATACAACATTAGAAAGAGTAATAACTACGAATTCTTGGGAAGTATAATAACAGAGGATGGGAAAATAGAGGCTGAAATATCAAACAGAGCAAATAAATCAACAAGAATATATTACTCCATAAAGAAAACAATACTAGGACATAAAGACATAGACATGGAGGTGAAAAGGAAAATTCATAATATGATAACAATATCAACAATAACATATGCATGTGAAAACTGCACACTAAGGAAAAAAGACAAGAGTAAAATAAATGCGCAGGAAAATCGCAGGGAAAACTAGATGGGACAGGATAAGCAACGAGAATATTAGAGAAATAACAAAACAAGTACCAATAATGGAAAAAATAAAAAAGAAACAATTAAACTGGTATGCACATATAGTGAGAGTGGAACCAGGCAGAATTACAAGAAAAATAATAGAAACTGGAAAACCAAGCAAAAAGCTAAGGGGAAGACAATGAAGAAAATGGGGGGACCAAATCCTAGAAATAGGAATGGAAAGAGGTTAGAGGAAATGAGAACTCTAGCAGGGGACAGGAAAAAATGGAGGAAATGGATACAAGACAAGGAACCCATATGCGACGCCTGAAAGGCATAAAGATTAGAGAAGAGGAAGCTTAATTTTCTAAACAGATTTTCAAGCTGCTTGCTATTATTATTGATATTATAGTTTTCATTACTTTATGGTTGTTATATCAATTATTTTTCTGTAAAGATGGGTATTTTTGCATACCGATTAAGACTTTTTTTCCAAAAATAAGAAAATAAAAGAATGTAAAAGATATTGTAAAAAACAGTTCCTAATCCTCCCACTTGAGACACCCCTGGTCCACTTATTATACCGAAATTAGGCTTCAATTTTCAACCTTGATGGGTAAGGTATGCACATAAAATGTTAAAACATTGGCATTGGTGCAATTATTACCATAATTATATGCAGAAAAGTGATCGGACAAATCTCACTTTAGAATGCTGTAACTCCGTAATGAAGCATTTTAGGACTATTTTTATATGAACTTTTTTTATTGTGTTGGGGTGGAGAACTCGCTCCTTGGCCAACTATTTCATGACCACCCTGTAGAATTGTATAACAACTGCCGTTGAGTGTCTGGTAAATGTCTAGTAAGGCCACTAGTTGATCCTTCTCTAGATGTAGCATTATGGGATTTAACTCTTTGTTGCTCCAGGTCATACGTTATGAAGGTATTATCACAACACTGATTTTCCTAAAACAAGGGCGATTACATTAATATGTACAGTCGCCACTGCATCGCTCTGAAATAGTACGTATTCAAAATTGTGATTCAAATTATAATTTAAATCAAAAAAAGCTCGACAATTTGAGTTGTCTGTTAGCAAACTAATATGATGGAAAATTTGCTTTTTTGTGATATGTTCCTCATTTAATCTCGGTAAACTTGAATTTTCGGCTTTTCTTGAGCATTTTTTTCCCATGTTTTTAAGAGTTTTCCAAGCTTGACTAGTTCTTCTTTGCCCTAGATTTCCGCCTATTTCCATAAACTTCTCTTGTTTATTCTTTGGTTTCGTGACCTCTATTTTTACTTGTCTTCTTATTTCGGATACTGCTTTCTGTCTTCAACGTCTCCTGTGCTTAGCCATGCCTGATAGATTGTCCGTTTCTCTTTTATTAGATTTTCCACCTACTCATTCCATCAATATCGATATAAACTTCTTTATTTTACTTCCTCATCTAAAGTTGTAACGGCGATTGATGAATGTATAATTAAATATAAATTTTAACAGACGGTGCACAAAAAAATGTTAAAAAGAGTTTTAAAATCGAGAATGCGGAAAATAAGTTTTCCGCGGGATCAGCTAATCTTGCTCAACCGCGTAACTTTTCTTGTGATCCAGCCTAATATAACGAATAATATTTATTGACTAATTTATTTTCCTACAAATATTAGCATTGCCTGAACGCAATGACTAACATAACTTTTTTATAAACCTAGTTTCCATTAAACTGCTAATAGCCCATTAAAAAATCGAATACCATTATTGCGCTCATGCAAAGTCAAACTCGTTATGACGTTCTAGTTCCTTGCATA
Organism: Limonius californicus; assembly: GCA_014611495.1. Taxonomy (NCBI): domain Eukaryota; kingdom Metazoa; phylum Arthropoda; class Insecta; order Coleoptera; family Elateridae; genus Limonius; species Limonius californicus. Next base: position 39,774 of record JABXWE010002246.1, on the reverse strand, counting down.
GATCGAGCGAGCCGTAGAGTTGACACTTTTTAAACACGCCGGACAGAGTTGTAATTTGTCAAACCTTTCTTGTCCCTATTTTCCCAGATCTGGTACAATATGAGCGAAACACGGACAGGGCGAGTTTAATCAACTTGACATCTTAAATTCGAAAAAGGGTCGCCCTCTATGCGTCACCATGATAGTACGTCAAGGAATTTCAACGATTTGAGACACATCACCTCGATTTTACTGTTTTTAGGATAAGGGCTTGTCCTGTTATATTTAATAAAGATATGTCGCTCAAGCGTCTGAAAACTTTCCTCGCACGTATCTATTAAAAGGTTAGGGCTGTATGCGAGGAAGTTCTCGTTAGGCTTAAGAGGCTTTACAAAAGTTTAATGAATACATTCAGAGAGTCCACTCAAATAATTTATCAAAAGCTGACCTTCACTAAGTTTTTGCTGTTCTTTGGGGGCATTAATACTGACTTAATAATTTGTTGCAATTAATTATTCTGGTTTTTGGTTTGTTAGCTCAGTACGTGTGGTGCTAGCTCAGTTGGCAAAGCGTTCGCTTTCGGGGAAAAACGTTGAATGTGACTTGGATTTGATTCCTCAGTATTATTTCACTTCGCCGCGTACAAAAATTGTGTGCTGCAACCCACAACACACAACCCCCGATTCCGGTTTTGGCAACCATGGGGTCTTAATGCCAAAATCGGTGCTCAGCAATGGAAGGAAGACGCTGCAAATGAATCCAGCACGATGGTAAGAAGTTAACATCTCACCAGCAACCTTTTGGTAACAACTAAATGATCTGATATTAGTGAAACTCCACCTAGGATAAATGAAAATGTTCGAATTGAGTAGTACATAGATATCGCTGTCGGTCCCAAGCCCGGGTAAAGGAGGAGGGTTGGTGAGCCAGACTAGCACTCTACTCACCGTAAAATAAACAATGTCCACAGATCCTAATGACCAGGCAAGATAATGGACAATGAATAAGGAAAACGATCTCACTAAAGAATATCGGAACAAACACAATTAATATTATTACTAAGTATGGACCACAACAAACAAACTAGCCTCGGAACCCAGATTGCTCGAACGGAAACGACTCGGCGAGAAAATGGACAAAGAACAAGGAACAAAAAAACGACGGAAACAGAATACAACCAGATTAGGGTGTTGGAACATTTCCCCATGGAATAAATACGACCAAGAAATTATTTCAGAATTGAATAGATATCGAATAGATATTTGTGCCCTATCTGAAACCTGAAAGAAAGGGAAGGGAAACATACAATACAACAATTACCTTAATTTATAGTGGAAAACCTAAACATAAAAGACCCCAGGAAGGAGTTGGCCTGCTTATACACAAGAAATTCGAGAACTGCGTTGAAGAAATACACTACATTAATGAAAGGATTTTATATACGGCAGAACCTTGACATAGATAAAACATACAATATTAGTATATACGCACCTGATATCAACAAGTCTAAGGAAATTAGAGAGTCATTCTTTAACGATATACGAGTATTAATAAATACCCTACCAACACAAGAAAAAATCATATTGTTAGGAGATTTCAATGCACGAGTTGGAAACGAACCACTTCTCGGAATAATGCAGAAATACAATGACGAAACATTGAACGATAACGGCGAATTACTTATAAAACTATGCGCCTATAATGAATTAAGGATAATCACATTTTTCCCCTCAAAGATGGCAGTATAAGAGAACATGAGGAAACAGTAAAGAACGAGAATCAGTTATAGACTACGTAGTTACTAATAGAAATGTTTTACCAAGAGAAATACTCGAAGTAAGAACTCTGAATTCGTCAGATTTAGGAAACGACGACCACAGACTAGTGCTATGCAAGTATCGATCGCACTTAACCACAAAAAACAAAGAAAACCAACAGAGACACATAATTACGAAATATAACATCGAATCATTATCTAATACTAGTACACAACAGCCGTACCAACAAAGACTTGCGCAGAAAATCAGGACGTAATAAAATAAATGACAAGGACGACGTTGAAACGGCACGGGAAAAACTAAGGAAGCACATAGAAGATAGTGCAAAAGAAGCTATAGGAACACGAACAATTACCACAGATAAAAGAACGAACAAAAACCATGGTTGACGGAGGAGATTAAAGAGCTAGCCCACGAAAAACGACTAACGTATATAAGATATAGACAACAAAGAACACAAGATCAGTATAAAGAGTACAAGATTACAAGAAACAGAATAAACAATAAAATAGCTATGCTGAAGAGAGAATATTGGGAGAGTTATACCAAAGAAATGGAACATGACCTCTACGGAGGTCAAAAAAATATGGAATATGTTGAGAAATAGGAAAAAAACCCATGAACAAATACGTCCAGTTAACCCCGATAGATAGCGAGAACTGGGTGAATCATCTCAAAAATTTGTACCAATCAACGACGTCTGTATCAGAGAAACAAACAAATGACGACCAAGGAGGAAATGAAAGAATACAAACCATTAGTTTCGACGAAGAAGAAATTGAGCAAGTAGTTAAGAAGTTAAAAAACAGGAAATACCCGGGGGTCGATAAAATAACTAATGAAATGATGAAGTACGGCGGCAAAGTTTTAGTTACAGAAATTACTACTTTATATAAAAAGACACTGCAAAAAGGCACAATACCCCCCCCCCCCCCCGAGTGGCGTATAAGCATAACAATCCCCAGACAGAAAAAGGAACAAAGAAAGATCCATCAAATTACAGAGGAATCAGTCTACTATGTAGTATTACCAAATTATTAACGAAAATACTAGCACAACGATTTGTTAATACCGTAGGAATATGCGAGGAACAACAAGGTTTCCGAACGATAGATCCGCTATAGGTGGAATATTTATAATCAGGCAACTAATGGAGAAACGAATTCAATAGACCTTCATTTATATGTTTTGTAGACTTTGCCTAAGTTTTCGACCGCGTAAAATTGAGCGATGTAGTCAAATTCTGAAAAAACAAAAAGTGGAAGAATCAATAATTCATATAGTAGAAGAACTAAATTCCAACAATGCAACGATGGTAAAAGCGCACAATAAATTAACAGAAGAGATTCCCCTAGCAGTAGGCATAAGACAAGGCGACAGTTTGAGCCCGATATTGTTCAACACTGTAATGAACGAAATTATAAATAGTGTAAAGAAAACAGCCTTGGGATAAAGAATAGGAAGTAGCACTAGTCAAATAGTAACAGCGAAGATAATCTCCAGCGAATGCTTTTTCAATTAAACAAAACAGCTAAACATTATAATGTAAAGATAGCAACAGAATAAACTAAAGCGATGGTAGTATCAAAAGAATCAGTACGCTGCAAGTTAACAGTAGAAGATAAAATCATTGAACAAGTTAGAAAATTTAGATATCTGGGATTAGATATAACAAGTAACAGGAATATAGTGGAAGATGTGAGATCACAAGCAACAAAGGCGGTGTGGATATCAGGACAACTACGATACGTAATGTGGTAAAACACGTACATGAATATTCACAGTAAAATTAGAATTTATAAAACCTGTGTGAGACCCATATTGGCCTATGGGGCTGAGGCGAGATGCGAAACGAACAAAACGACGCAGATTTTACGAACAACAAAGATGAAGACGTTAAGAATGATAACTGGGACAAGCCTTAGAGACAGAATTAAAAATACACAAATAAGGGAAGACTGTGGAGTGACAGATGTGGGGAAATGGGTTCGAGATAGACGAAGACGCTGGAGGCATCACGTCGAACGCATGGACAATGAGAGACTCGCTACAGTAGCAATGATGGGCAAACTAGACACTAGACGGCCGCAGGGAAGACCACCAAAGAGATGGAAGGACAGCTGGGTATCAACTTCCACGCAGGACCAATAGAGGGACATTAGGCAGTAACTGGACAAAGTCCTACTTTAAGATGAAGAAGAGAAATTATTAGTGAGCTTTACATCGAAATGTTATTCCTGTAACGCTGTGAATTCAGATTGCAGCCACCTAAAGTACTTAAAAAAATCAAATAACGAGAGCAGTAATCTGAGATTCCTTTTCAAGGTGCCCTTATCTAAGTGCAGCAGGTAGCTTCCATTTCTCTATCTATTGGCGGATGAACAACTAGTTGGAGCTTGTAAATGGAGTATATATCTGTTAGAATTTTATTAAAATAGGAAATTATTGAAAAATATTGTACAGTATTTTATATAACTACTACGCTAGTATAAGAGTTCCTACATGAATGTCCGTTGAATTTAATAAAATAGTTTCTGATAGTTCTATCACCAGTGTAACATACAAATGCATATGTAAGAACAAACATTACCTGAAATATTCAGTATTTTCATGTAATTTTTGCCGTTTACCTTACAAGCTGACTATTAATCCTACTCATTCTTGTTAGAGAGTTTCGTTGTAACAGTCGCCGCGAGCGGATCTATATTCGACCGCCGGATAGATACTTGAATTAAAATTAAATTAAGCACAGTAAATAATAATATTAAAAGTGAAAATAACTAAGGTGAATAAACGGAACAATATCAAAAACAAACCAATGGAGCCAAGCATTAACATAATATCACATGGTGAAATCTCGCAAGAATCTTCACAAGGGAGTGAAAAAAAAACACTTACATCGAAAAAATGGAAACTGTAGATAATACAACCAACAACAAACATGATTCAGATGTGCTATCCCCAGAAATAAATGACGCCCAGAAAAGATACAAATGGAGTAAACAATTAATATAAAAAATAGATACTATTTGTCCAGTCACCTAGAAAAGCAAATCAACCCAATTCCTGAAAAGGAAATAGATAAGCAAACACAAACATCTCCACAAAAACATTTTTACACGAAGCCAATAATAATAAAGAAATCATACCGGATATCAAAGACATAGCCAAATTGGAATTCACAACCACATATAGCAAACTATATATTCGAATTAATTTAACAGCTATTGAAGACTATAGAGCATTAACAAAATATGAGGTGTGTTCAATTGAAACCCAACTTTGCTTTATAATAAATTTATTCAACAATTTAATTACAAATAATTAGCGTCACAGTTAAGGTACCTATCCCACTGTTTTACTAACCGACGTATACCCTGCTCATAGAATTCTTGTGGCTGGTAGTTGAAGAAGTCTTCCACAGCTCTCTGTACTTCTGAGTCAGACTCAAAATGCCGACCTTTTAACGCCCTTTAGAGCGGTCCAAAAATATGGAAATCGCAAGGCAATAGATCCGGGCTATATGGTGGATGCTCTAAAACTGTGCATGTATTTCGTTAAAGATTTTCTCTTACCACATTAGCAACATGAGGCCAGGCCTAGCTTTGCCATGCTGCAAAATGACCCCACGCGCAAGTTGTCCTGGACGTTTCCGTCTTATTGCTTGATGAAGCTTGTTCAAAGTTACAGATTCGCATAGACATTTACTCCAGGTTCCTTAAACTCTATCAGCAAGGGTCGAAAAAAATGTTAACATCACCTTGCCGGCAGAAGGTTGTGCTTTAAACTTCTTCGGCGGTGATGAACTTGAATGTTTCCACTGCATCGACGAAAGAAAGTCATCACCATTTTGCCTATAGTCTGTGAGGTGTTGGAGAGATAAGCCCATTCGCAAGCATTTTTATTCATTAGACAAGAGACGAGGAATCGAACGAACAAACTTTGCTATAACCTAGATTACGAACAATACTATGGACAAATTCTACATTCGCGCAAACAATTACCTGAAATTTCTCTATTGAAATTCGACGATTTTCTTTAATAAGGCCTTCCACATGTGCCGAACTGTTTTCTGTTAATGCAGTACACCGTGAACGTGGTTGCAGCTCATCCATCGTCCCCTCTTTTCCATTCTTAAATTCTCGGCACCACTCCTTTACAATTGGATACGCAATACATACAATTTCCATACCCTGCTTGCATTCGCGTATGAATCTGCAATGGCTGCACACCCTCAGCGCATAAAAATTGCAGGACCGCACGCTGATCAAACTTGAACGGATTTTCAACAAACGCCATTTCAAAATCGAAGTTTTAAAAGTCAGAATCTAATTCAAACGCCATAAACTTATTAATGTGTTGCTTACAAACATTACTAACATTAACAAACCTCATTTGAATTATTGCATTTGTATTCAAAGCTAAAGATGTGTTTCAGTTGAACAAGCCTCGTATTACACGGAAAACAGATTAAATTCTCATGCATTCCAAGATCTGCAAAGCCGACCATTTTCAGTAATAATTAAAAACTTACCACCCTCATTAACCGAAAACAGAAGAATTACAAATTATTGATCCTGAACTTTCAGTGAAAAAAGTAGTTCGCTAATATAATAATAAAAAAATGCCAATCTGTATGATTGATTTAACAAACAATGAAAAAGCAAAGAACATTTTCAGTGTGCAAGAAATATATAATTCAATAGACAAGGCATTTATCAATGCACCAACTTTCAAAGAAACTCCCGTACAAACAATTATTGGAAATCACCTATACAAAAATTGTATAAAAAAAAGCGTGAACAGTATGCGTTAACTGCGGCGAAATCCATCCAGCAATTTATTGACGTTGCAGGTACTATCAAGAGCTAAAGAAACGACTTAATAGCAATCATCAAGGAAAGTGACCACGCTTGCCAACAAGGCAACAAAACGATAGTCAAGCTAGCGTTACGGAACCAATGAATACCATGAATAAACATGGAAATTACACCTACGCACAGACCACAGAAACGGGAAATCACAACAGACCACTAAACACTAATCAGGTAAATGAAAACAATCAATCTACTTTGGACAATATACTCAAAATAATAATAAACACATTAACTCCTTATATGAGTCATATAAAAACATTTTTAATTTTAACGTCATTCCTGTGCTCCCAATGAACCGTAAACCACAGATATTCAATCAGTTAACAATCTTAAATTGGAATGCCGACGGAATAAAATGCCAAATAGAAACACACAAAATAGATATAGCTTGTATTGGAGAAACCCACTTCATACCCAATGAAAACTTCAAAATTTCAGATTATAACATTTACAGACACGATCGTATAGCAGATCAAGTTTCCGGAGGAGAGGCAATAATTATCAAGAAATGCTACAGCAATCACATCAAGAAAAGCAAAATCTTAATACTATACAGGCCACATCTATTTTAAGATGAAAAACATAATTCAATTAAAATAAAAGCAGCTTACAAATCTCCAAATAAAAGACTTTTTAGTAATGACACCTCGACACCGTAAGGTAAAAGAGGACACCGATGAAGTAAGTAATGACATCATATCTCTATTTAACGATAAAACACCAACACAAAACCACTTTATGGAACTGTAGAATAAGTAATCCAAATGGAAATCGCCTATGTGATATTACTAGTACAAACGGCAAATTAGTAACCGCACTACAAGAACCCACCTACTACCCTAGACAAGCAACTAGATTGCCTGATATACTAGATACCGTACTAATTAAAAATTTTACCAAAGCAATCCAACAAGAAGTACTCCCAGAACTAGACTCAGATCATCTACCAATAATAGTATCCTTCCTTCAAAAATCTGCAATAAACCTACCACGACCAATTCAAGGAAGAATTGATTGGGGGAACGCTTGTTCAAAGCATGTTACCAAAAAAGAGACATAGACGACGCGATCGAAAATCTTAGTATAACTATAATTAAATCAGTAAAAGCATCAACAATAAACAAAAAAGAGCGCACCCACAATAGCTCCCCCCACAAAATATCAGGAACCTAATCAAAGAAAAACACCACGGTAGAAGAATCGGACACCGTATTAGGGAACAAGGCTATTAACAACAATACAACAGTCTTGTACGCAAAGTTAAATATGAACTAGATGAATATACGAGGTTTGTTTAACTGAAACCCATCTTTGATCAACTTAGCCTTGAAAACAAATGCAATAATTCAAATGACGTTTGTTAATGTTAGTCGTGTTTGTAAGCAACGCATTAATAAGTTTCTGGCGTTTGAATTTTATTCTGACTTTTAAAACTTCGATTTTGAAATGGCGTTTGTTGTTGAAAATCCGTCCAAGTTTGATCAGCATGCGGTCTTACAATTTTTATGTGCTGAGGGTGTGCAGCCATTGCAGACTCATACGCGAATGCAAGCAGTGTATGGAAGCGCATGTATTGCGTACCCAACTGTGAAGGATAGGTGCCGAAAATTTAAGAATGGAAAAGAGGGGAATATGGAAGGTCTTATTATAGAAAATCGTCGAATTTCAATTAGAGAAATTTCAGAAATTGTTGGTGCGAGTGTAGAATCTGTCCATGGTATTGTTCGTAATCTAGGTTACAGCAAAGTTTGTTCGCAATGCATTCCTCGTCTCTTGTCTAATGAACAAAAATGCTTGCGAATGGGCTTATCTTTGCAACACCTTACAGACTATAAGCAAAATGGTGATGACTTTCTTCTGTCAATAGTTGCTGGTGACGAAACTTGGTGCCATTACTACGAGCCATCCAGTAAGATATCGTCGATGCTGTGGAAACATTCAAATTCACCACCGCCGAAGAAGTTTAAAGCACAAACTTCTGCAGGAAAGGTGATGTTAGCTTTCTTTTTTATCATCAAGGACCCTTGTTGATGGAGTTTAAGGAACCTGGGGTAAATGTCATGCAATTCTGTACAATGAATGTCCAGGGAAGCTTACGCGGGGGGTCATTTTGCTACACGACAATGCTAGGCGTCATGTTGCTAATGTGGTAAAAGAAAATCTTCAACGAAAGAAATGGAGGGTTTTAAAGCATCCACCCTATAGCCTGGATTTATCGTTTTGCGATTTCCATATTTTTGGACCGCTGGAAACGGCGTTAAAAGGTCGGCATTTTGAGTATGACGCAGAAGTACAGATAGCTGTGGAAGACTTCTACAATCAGTAGCCACAAGAATTCTATGAGCAGGGTATACGTCGGTTAGTAAAACAATGGGATAGGTGCCTTAACTGTAATGGTAATTATTGGTAATTAAACTGTTGAATAAATGTTTTATGAAGCAAATATAGGTGTTCACTTGAAACACCTTGTATACTTAACAAATACAGTAACTACATAGGGGAATTTGAAGGAAACGACCTGAACATGTGGCGGTCAACAAAACGCATCCTCAAGCAACCGCAACAAATTTCAACTTTAAAGGTCGATGATGGCACAGGCAGCACTGATAAGGAGAACTGTAATCTACTGGCAAAAATCTTTAAGAAGTATTTCGCTCAGCCGACATGCAATTGAAGAACACACCACAGTAAGGGAATATGTAAGGCTATACTGTCCAACTACCTTAAAAATTTGAAAGCCAAAAAAGCCCCTGGGCATGATCTCAGTCCAAATGAGGTAGTAAAAAACTTAACTAAGAAAAAAATTGCGGCACAATTTTTTATGTCTACGCATAAACTACGTTCCATTATGCTGGAAACATGTGGAAATAACAACCTTCCACAAGTCAGGGAAGCCAACAGGAAACTCCAGTAGCTACAGACCAACCAGCCTTCTCCCCACAATATGTAAACTTCTAGAAAGAGTAATTAAAATGGGACTTTCAGAGTTTACTGAAAACAATAATGCGATACCATGCATCAGTTTGGTTTCAAGAACAACAATTTGACAATACACCAACTGCATTGAATAATTGAAGTTATAAACAAAGGATATGAAAGCAAGATTCACATGATAGGACTATTTACGGACATCAGAAATTTGATAAAGTGTGGCATCACGGGTTACTATATAACTATATAAAACGTGGTATGCCTGAGGGTTCAGTACTTGCGCCATTACTGTATAACGTACTTGTGACATACCTACTAACAATGTACAATGGCTACTTTTGCGGATGAAGTTCTGTTCTCTGAACATACGGACGTAATACAGTCTTCAATTTTAAGAATCGGCTACAGTAACTGAAACATGGTGTATAAAAATTAATTCCGCAAAATCTCAAGCCAAAATGTTTACATTATGAAGATATGAAGACCCACCAAATATAACTATAAGCCATCAACCTATAGAATGGACACCTTCAAACGTAAGCATTAAATATTTGGTACTGTACTTCGATAAAAAATTAAAATAGAACTTACACATCAACAAGAAGCCGAATGAAGCTTATGCAAGATTAAAAATGCTATACCCTCTAGCACCGAACACACATAGGGACACTCCAAAATAATAAATCTAGTATCTGGGCCAAAATTAAAAATGGGAACATGTTAACAAAATACTCTTTTCACAAACCCTTCGAAGTACAGATAAACCGTGAAGAATGGGATCAAGGGGAACGACCAGATTTGCATAAAAGTTTAGTATGGTATACAGACGGTTCGCGCACGTGCAACGGAGCCGGAGCTGGTGTATACGGCAGTAAACCAAGATATAGTACCTCCAATTCTCTCGCCCAAACTGCCACAATTTTTATGGTTTGCCTTTATTAAATGATTAAATGTGACTTAATAAATATTTGTTGCTTAAGAATAAAATTTCTATCATTTTTGAACTTGCTCCCATGGGGCCTCCCTTCAATGGAACTCTAGCAATTGGAATATGATTAGCAGACCCGCAGTAACAAGCTTACGACTAACTCCTTGGTAATATTACCAATTTATAATAAAAATGTTCATTTTCCATTTTTACAGTGATAAATTAAAAAAAAACGATTTTGGATAAGCTCCAGAATTTAATTTAGTACAAATAAAGTTGCTTTTCCTCTTGCACACTTGCTACTTCCTATCAGTATCAGAATATTCTATATTCTATAATATGGCCTATATTGTCGTATCCTGTTTTAATTTTGCTCCGAGTTGGTTTTCTTTCAAACGTCTGAAGAAAACTGGAAGCGGTTAATCGACGGAATGTCAACAAAATAGCACAATTTTCTCCATTAGGGTTTATTCATTTCATCAATAAACAGCCATTGGAAACGCTGGAGTCCAACAAACATGAATATTTTAGACCATCCATTTTATTATCACCCCCCATTCCTTTATTGTAACTTCATATCATTTTTTGCACAACTATGTTTTTCCTAGGCTTCGAATCCCTATACCGTCTAATAGTACTGACAATGTAATTATTATCATACCTGGAAAACTTTGTTGTCCTTTCATTGTACTTCCTCACTGGCAATAAATTGGTAGGACCCTCTGGTTTTCTTCTTCCGGGAGCTCCTTTCGCAAAGCGGGCAGCGATTTGTGCTATTTTCTTTGATGGTACCCGTTGCTCAAATACATGTTTTTGATAAATGACTTTAGCAGTTATATTACTATGTCGCCTCCATGGCCAAATCTTTTCTTGCTGTTGGATTTTCGGGTGTACACGTCAAAGGATACCATATAGCACGGTTAGTACAAGTAGATTATTATTAAATGGCAATTGACGAGGTAACATTTTAAATTTCCCAATGTTTTGTATGCCATCAGTTTAGTAGTTCTTTTATTAGGATACTTTGCATACCCTAATATAAGGAAATCTTCAAACATATAGTTCATTTTTACTGAAAAATAGGTTTTTATTGTTTTGTTGTCCATATACATATATTTATTTCCTGAACTATTTTGTAGAGAACTTCATCATTAATAAATAAACTGAAAAATTCTGTAGGATGTTGGGCGAATCTTGTTCTAACAAAGGTTGTAGTGGATCACATGCAATGTTTATAGTAAATGTAGGTAATTTTTCGGACCATAAATGATATGTATTTATACGTTTACTTTTCCCTTTAATACATTATCATTAGGTCCAGATTGCTCTAATGTATTTGTGTTAGGCTGGGAAATCGGAAATAGAATAGAGGGATCCGGTCTTCCTCGCCAGTATTCCTCTGAATAAGTGATTTATATAGCCTGCATGTTCATTGTATGAGCTCTCACTGTCTTCTTCCGTATCTCCCGAATTTTCCTGTGGAAGTTCTATATGCACATTAAGTCGCTCATACTGGTTTTCAACATCTTTTTCAACTAATGCATGACTGTGTTCTTATAAATGTTTAGCGTACTTAGATTTTTCTGGGTGTTTGTATTTGTATGAGCGTATGCGTTCTTTGTATCTGGTGTCAAAATTTCTAATTGTTTGACCTATGTATACGTAATTATACTGCGAACAGTTTAATTTGTAAATACTTGATTTTAACAAATTAGTTCTATCTTTTGCGTTGAATAAAGTGTTGAAAGTGTTTTTTGTTTCGTAAGTAAGTTTACATGTTATGAACTTAATTGAGTTTATCCTTCAAATTCTTGATTCCTAAAATTTTTACGTCACACTGACTTGCCTAAAAGTGCCGCCCAAAAAAAAAACGGGAAAAACACTTAACAGCTACTAAAAATAACAGGAAAGCAACGAATTTCGCGGAAAGAGAATAGAAGATTATTTTACCATAAAATTAATTATTATACTCACGTATTATTTTCCAAGCCCCTTCTAAAGATTCCTTGTAATAATTAACAGTCTCTACTTCAACAGGTAGGTATTTTAGCCGTGAGCTCCTCTAAAAGAGGTTGCGTTAGCAGAGGTACATTCTAATTTCAGTAAATATCAGAAGCTTTCCCTGGGAATTCCGAAATTTAATGTGGTTGCGGTTATCGGCAATAAGCATTATGCAAGTTCCTCCTACCTCTATAAATTCTTAACAGTACAAGGGGATTACCCGGAGAATCAATAGTACACCCCAGAAGTGGTTTTGCAGTTAGGGTGGTAAATATGCAAATTACCAACATTATCTGAAAATTTGCACTAAAAGTAATGCACATAACTCTTATCACAGTCTCGCTCTGAAAAAATGCTATATAATCTCAGGGTGTTGTGGTGTGTATTTAAAGGCAAGGAAAACACGCACAGAATGGGTATATTTAGCTCCCTTGCAAATTTTTAGAAAAAGAATCTGATAATAAATACAAAGAAAAGTCTCCTTTTATCGAAACTCAATTTAACAATTTCATTTTCCGATTTACGTTCACGTTTCTCACTTAGTTGTCATTTAGTCGATACTCTCGTTTCGCTTTTATGGAGCAAATATAAATCTAAATTTAGACGGTCATTCTTCTAAAACTCATTGGCATTCATATTCCAAAAGAGGGCGACTTTATACTGTTTTTCCTGCCCCGGCGTCAAGGGCTGATATTCATTTTCACTGCTGATATATTCTCCTTCAGAAGAAATTACTCTCCGGATCAGTTGTCAAGTCGGGTCAATGCCACTGCAAGACTTGGAAAACAAAGGAGAATATGAGTATTTCTGATGAAAATTCTGAGTTTTATTACTCCCAGGAAAACATTCTCGTGATGGTGTAGTATTAGAAGTTATACGAGAGGGATCACCTACGCTAGAAATTCGTCTTCAAATATTTCTGTTTTGATTCAAGACGCGAGTTGGTATTCTCTTTTTATTTTCATTAAAAAGATGGAAATACTTTACGGTTCTATACAGCATGGTTTCAAACATGTTTTGCGTCAACGTTTTAATGAGATCGTTAAAATTTATACGCCTGTAGTTTAAATTTCATTTTCGGTGTATATAATTTTCCTTACAGCTTCCGTTGTCAAATAAAATAAACTGTTGCGTGAGATTTAATTATTACAATTTCGGTTTCTTTAAGTTCACTTACTGTTAACCAAGTTGTTGCACTACATTCAAGGAACAAAGGTATACCAGGTTTGGCCGGCCTCGGTGGTCTAGTGGTCAGCGCATTTGCCTTTAGATCCGAGGGACGCGGGATCGAACCTGGCCAAGGTCGGCGAGATTTTTCCAGCGGGGAAAAATCTGAAAATGCGCCTTCTGTCGGATAAGAAGTAAAGCCGTAGGTCCAGTGGCACTGCGATGTGTGACACATTAAAAATCACTACTGGAGTTGGAATTACCCCAGATAGGTAAAATTCGTAGATAGGGTGTACAATAAGCTGATGGCTGCAGTGCTTAGAGATGCTTGGAAAACCGCGTCCTCGATCTCGCTCTTTCAGATCAATCCATAAATCAATCAATACCAGGTTTGACAATTTAATTCCCGGATTCCAGCTACAGCACTGGAGTCATGTGAAACTAACCCAGAAGCAAATAATAGTTCACAGTTTTATCAAAAGAGTGTGGTCTAGTGAAGATCGAACAGCTGTTAGTTTCCGGACAGGATGCGCATGCATTGTGCTGTTGTTAGTCATCATGGAGCAACGAGTGAATATTAAATTTTGCGGGAAAACTCCAATAGAAACTCATGCAATGTTGAAAACTGTACGGCAATAACATCTAAAGTTGTAGTAGTGTTTTAAAATAATTTTAACTTTTCAAAGACGGGCACGATGATGTTAAAGATGGCGCCAGAACGAGGTGTACGTAAATATCATCATATGCAGATTAGAACGCGGGAATTGGTGAAATTATAGCAAAAGCCCGCCGAATGACTCTCCGGATGAAGGCAGATAAGTTAAACATCAAGGCGAAGACGATTAAAGAAATTTTATATGAAGATTTGGGAAAGTAAATGCTCTATTTTACATAGAGCATTCACGTTCCCAATTTTTTCCGATCTGCTCGCACACTCTTACAGATGAGCAAAAACAAAAAACTTTCTTCGTGGACAGACTTCCTTCAGACTTGTCGCGACAATGCACAATTTCTTAATTACATTGTCACTAGTGATAAGTCATGGGTGTTTCAGTAAAATGCTTATAGGAAATGTTTGTGAGGATGACTCTTCCACACCCTACTACCCCCTTTAACCCTGTTTAAGGTAGTAACATAGTGCACTAACCCAGGGGGACCGACGGTTTTAGGTACTCTCCGAAGTACCAGGATAACAGCGTGCGAACGTAGATTGTTGTTCACCCATCCAGGTGATGATCGTACGATCGATGCTTAACTTAGAATACTGTTTGACCAGTACTCGCATTTGCCCGCCACGCTGCTACTGGATGTTGTACAATCCTAAGACGAAACATCCGAGCAGATCATCGCAAGAATACGAAAAATTCGTACACAAAAATCAAGAATGAAATCATGGACATTACCGTTGTCGATAAACAAACTCATAAAGAATTTCTGCTTGAAGGATAAACCGTAAATAGTGCATTGTGCGTTGAAGTGATGGAGGGACTCTTACAGCTCATTGCTTGAATGCAACTGCAATTTGGGGAAAAGGGTAGATTCTTGTTGCATGCACCTGCCCATTCTGAACTGATTGTGGAATCATTTTTGATGAGACACGGCGTTATTGAGACCTTCCGTTTTCACCGGCAAACTTTCTTGTCTTTCTAACGTGAAATGTGTTGGATATTAAGAAAAATATAACCATTTCTTCAGACGCGTTTACAGACTGGTTTAAGAACCTAAACAAAATCTTGACGGCAGCACAGTTGAGTTACATTAAATAGTAGAAAATAGTTCTGTTCTTTTCTTCTCTTTAACAAAGGACAAAATTTAAATTTATTTGGTTTAATTGTAGAAACTGGTCGTCTTCACCATTCTTATTTGTAGATGTAAGTTTCAAACAAAAAATGTTTGTTTAGGAGAAATTGTTGTGTTTTGGTTCAGTTTGGTAACTAAAATTTACGACTGTACCGAAATATCAATACAATTTTAGAAGCGTGTAATAATTTTACAGCAATTGTTGTTCTACACCAACCGTAGCTTTTATAAACGGAAGCTTTTTTTGGTAAAATTTTAAAAGTTATGTGTTTTCGTAGTTACACTAGCATATCCGTGGAGTATGCGACCGCGTCTCTCAAAATATCTGGCTTATTTTAAAAGATACAGAAAATGGTTCTACTGTAGAAAAACCAATTATAATTAACATTCCTATTGAAAAAACTTTGATTACGCATCTATTTTCTAACTTTAATTAAACAACAAATCAAATAAGTTTCGAAACACAGCTAAACACTGCCATGGATATTGTGTAAATATTACTTTTAGCGGAGTGTGATTTTTTTTATAATTGTATACTCGAAAAATTAAAATATCACATATGACATAAGCTTGAATATTTTTTTCTAATGGGCTGTGTTGTACCTGAAACAAAATGGTGGACAGGTTGAACTGTAAAATTAAAAATGTAATTGCTTTTGCACATTTCAGCTTTATACATAAAATAATAAATAATAATAAAAAAACTTGTTTTGGAACAAACTGTTTTATTGCTTTTCAAAGTATTCGCCGTTAAGATTTATACACTTTTGCATGCGTTCAAGCCAATTCTCGAAACATTTTTCCACTCTGAAGTTGGTATCTCAAAAATATGGTTCTTGAAGGCTTCAATAGCTTCTTGAGGTGTTGATAACCGCTGTCCACGCATTTTTTGTTTGATATTCGGGAACACAAAGAAGTCGTTAGGCGATAAATCATGTGAATACAGGCAATTAGACATGAGTTCGATGTTTTTCTCCTTCAAATAATCAATTGTTTGACGTGCTGTGTGTGCGCTGGCATTGTCATGATGAAGAATGATGTGACATTTTCGGTTGTTTTCCCTGAATTCATCGATGACTTTTGGTAAACAAATTGTTGTATACCATTCAGCGTTAACTGTTTTTCGATCTTTTAAAGAAATGATTGCGACATGTCCAGTACAACCGAAGAAACAAGGGATCATTTTCTTGGAAGTGCTTCGTGAACGAACAACTTTTGTGGGATTCGATTCATCTTGGAACACCCAAACAGTGGATTGTTGTTTAATTTTTGCTCCATACGAATATATCCAAGTTTCGTCAACTGTTACGATATTGTATACGAATTTTGCAGTTGCTCAGTGGAATTGTTTGAGCATTTCCTTACATCAATTAATACGAGCCTTTTTTGAGCTTCGGTTAAATTATGCGGAATCCATCGGTAACAGATCTTTTCACAGCTAACTGTTCATGAAAAATTGAATGTACTGCAGTCTTCGATATGCCTATAGATGCCTCTATCTCACTGTAAGTCACACGCCGATCTTCTTCAATCATGCTGCGCACAGCATCGATGTTTTTTGGAATAACGACCGACTGCAAACCAATTATAAACAGTCTTTTTTGGTGGTGCTTCCTACCAAAAGTTGAACGAAGGGATTCTATGCACTTTTGTTGAGTTAGGCCTTTACTAAACTCGTAAAAAATTATCCAACGAAAAGATTCACGATTCACTCACTGTAAACAAACTACTCGGTCAATTTCTAAGCTGCCACTGTTTTCACAATAACAAATGTCAAATTTTACGAAAATAGTAATGACACATCTCAATTGCGCCACTTGGTGGACGTTTATAAAACCTTAAAAGGCTGCCCTTGTATGTTCATAGATTATTATTCTTATTTCTGTCACAAATGTTTTCGTTTTATTTCAAAACTATATTCCTTGATTTTTGTCATACTTTCAACCAAATTTTGGGAACCAACAAAAATAATAACAAAATACATTCATGTTAATTGACACTGTATAGAAAGTTAATTTTTTCAATGAATTATAAAGGTAAAGCCATTTTGAGTGGCTCGGTTTAACTTCCAACTCCGTATATGTTATATAGTGGACGACAATGAATTGATCTACAGCCTATTTTGTATTCATTTTAGAAATTGTGCATTGAAACTTTTTAAGACAAATTTTGGCTTAAATCCATCAAATTTGTCTGTAACTGTTCACAACTTTGTTATTTTAAAAGAATTGCTACATTTTCCTTCACGTATTCCCGAAGTTCTCAATTCTCTTTCAAGCCACGTATAATGAATAGAGAAAATATTTTGAGATTGGCTATCAGAGGAAGGAAAAATAATAATTCTAATATGGCGTGTATTTCATACTCAGTTCAGTTGCAGTAACTGATTGTTTTTATAATTTTCTTGTTGTTTATTAATGTGAAGCGTTAAATGTACTACTTTCAAACTATTAACGTTAGCATTAATTTGTTTTAAAGGTGAAAGCCAGAAGTCCAGATATTCATATGCAGTTTTTGGAATAAGTTTAAACTATTCGTCAAACCACAGATTAACCATTCACAATGTTTCAAAATTTTGTACAAAATCACCAGAAATAGACACTTCAAATTTTAATTACATGCTAACATTAAACACTGTAAATTACCCTTAACATTAGCTAAGAAGTTAGTTGGTGCCTGTACAACATACAGAGATAATTTGAATATTTAAGGCTGAGATCTCATACATCCAAAACATAATATTTATGCGGCTTATGGTTAAAAAAAGAAATAAAA
Organism: Limonius californicus; assembly: GCA_014611495.1. Classification (NCBI taxonomy): domain Eukaryota; kingdom Metazoa; phylum Arthropoda; class Insecta; order Coleoptera; family Elateridae; genus Limonius; species Limonius californicus. The sequence continues at coordinate 21,538 of JABXWE010002246.1, read as the reverse complement.
GCTTCGCTGGAATACGTGGGAAAACATCCATTGTAGCATGTAAAAATAACAAAGTTGTTGGCTTTAAGAGTTGAAGTCAAAATTAGTCTTAAAAGTTCCAAGCATTTTGAAAAATAACGAATATATTAAATAAATTAAACGGGATATAATGTGTATTTATATACACACAACCAAACTTATATGGAATCGCCCAGTATTTCTTATTAATAATAATAAATTTATGAAATCTTCTTATGCAGATAAGAGATAAAAGTTTTTGTTGGAAATAAGTTAACTAATTGATTAAAGTTGATCAGAGTTGTCAGAGTAAATTTAACTTTGTGTTCGAAAAAGGTTATATGCCCTACGTAGGTTTGTCAGATGTTCAGAGGGAAATAATTGTTGGTCTTGTTGAGCAGGGAATGTCACAAAGGCAAATCGCAGCAACGGTGGGCGTCTCGTAGGGCGTTGTTTCAAAAACCTATGCAATTGATCGGTTAAATTGGTATCTGGAACACCACAACTGGACAATTGAAGATTGGCAAAATATCCTGCTTTCAGATGAAACCAGAATTGGTCTGAGATCAGATAACCGTCGAATTCGGGTTTTAATAGGTCGAGACAGATAAGCTAGCTAGACTGCAAACTACCAGATATGTTCCAAGATATAAAGGAGGAACTGTAATATTTTGGGGAGGTATTATTATGGGAGAAAAACTCCTTTGCGTCCCTTACTGCAAACTTTACCGGGTCACCGGTATGTCGATTTGGTGCTAGAACCCATAGTTGAGGTGCACTGGGAAATATTTTCATTTTCATGCATGCCTGCTCACCTGATATTAATCCCATTGAGCATGTGTGGAACTCCATTAAAATAAGGATTAGAGCTCGAAGGGATAATCCAGAAAATGTGGATCTGCTCATTCAAGTCGCTCCATAGAAATGGGCAAACTTACCTCAAGAACAAGTTGACAATTTGATTAGAAGCATTCATCGGTTGAATATTGTATTAGGGCTAGAGATGGCAACACTGACTATTAAAGTGAAAAACAAGTTTTTATTTTTCTTTAATCAATCATTCCAATTCTTTAATTTTTACATTTTTAATGAGTTTTTGTTAATTTCAGGCATTTGTTACATTTTTTTATTGTTAATAATTAAAGTATAAAGTGCCTTTCATTTTCAATTAACAAAATTTCAGTAGTACTTAACAAAATTGGAAATACTGGGTGATTACATATAAGTTTGGGTGTGTGTATATAAAAATTATACAACTTCAGAGTTGTTAAATAACAAATTCGGTTGACATTTTTCAAAGGATAAAAATAATTTTAACAAATTCAAGATTATTAGAAAATTGCCCCTTTCCATTGCTTCATTTTTGTGCAGAATAATGTTCTAATGCGTAAGTGATATGAAATTCTTAAAAATATTTTATTTCCAAAATGTTGTAGTTACATCGGCTTCATTTTGTAATGTAGATAATTTGGCAATATCAGTTTTTCACACCAAATAAATATATAATTTCCGTTTTGTGATTTAGAACATATTAAGACAATTTTTGGCATAATAAATATTAGTTTGTTTATTAAATTTCATGGAGATCATTACACATACTAAGAGACTTGCATTAAAAAGCACTTGTTTGGGTTGTCTTATGTCTATACAACATCGATTTCCACCAAAATCTTAGGAAAATGTTTACAATTCTAAAAATGGGAAGGCCATTATATGGAAATAGCAGCAGCATTTTCCAATTCTCTATCAGCACTACATCTAAATTGGTTTGCGAGCGATTTGAACGTTTCCAGTGACACTTCACCTTTCACCTTTGCCTGCTTTGAGCGAAGAGCAAATTGTACTACAACTAATTATGTAGTTGGAAACTCTATGACCATAAAGGCGGTGGCTATTATTGTTATTACCAATTTATGCTGTGGTGTTGCGCGTCTCTTATGATGTAGAACTTACTCAAGGACGAATGCTGATTCAAAATGCGGTTCAACCTTTGAGCTATAATTTCAACAACTCTATTCAAAGTGCGGTTGGGCGATAAGGAACCTTCTAACGCGGAAGCCTTCGAGCGTGTTCCAGATTCCCTTACATGGAACTTTTCAATAACAACTTTCCCCAGAACTGCAATAACAAACTGACCGCAGTGGGGAAAAGCCCTTAGAGGGATAATAACCCATTACCTTCGCCGACGCTTAGCAGATCAGATCGAGGCGTAAAATCCAAATGCGAGCGAAATCAGAAAAATATTTCAGGAACCTACTGAACTGAACTAGGGCTGTTGACGCTATGCCGTTACCCGAAATATTTTACTACATAAAACCGCGGATAATCGAATTATCCGTATACTGAATATTTCGGTAAATCACTGTATTCATATACCGCATAACCGGCTAACCGGGCTGAGTAGGGAACACTGTAGTTAACTTAATTATTCGGTTATTTACTTATCACAGAACATAGGTTTTATAGGTAGAAGCTTTAAATGGGTTTATAAACAGGATAAGTCTTCTAAGACTAATGAGTTTTATATCGCATTTGCACTACCAAAAAATAGTAGTTTTAATAATCATGGTAACTGAATGAACAACAATTCGGTGAGCCGAATTATTCAGTATCCAGTTAGCTTGGTTAACTGGCTTAATTTTTCACCATTAGGTAGTTGGTTAGTGTGTTAACCGAACTACCCGGATACCGAATAGTCTGGTAGATTGAACTACGGGATTTCTCGATATGTTCAAATAGCTACAGTAATTCCACTTCGTAATTCGATATTTGGAGAGTATTGTTAATAGAACTACATGTCTACCGAATAGTCTGGCTAGCCGAAATATTCAGTATCAAAATTATACGGTATTTCGAGAGTACAGTTTATCCAACCATTCGGATACCGAATAATTCGACGATTAACCAGTTAACCGGATACCACATAGTTCAGTAGTCGAAGTATTAGGTATCCAGATTAATCGTATTATTGGAACAACAAATAGGCCAGGTAGTTAAATTATTCGATATCTGGTTAATTTGGTTAACCACTAAATTACTCGGTATTCGTCTTTTACGGTATTCGGATATTACGATTAATCCAGATTAATAGAACTATTCGAACAACAAATAGGTGAGGTAGTTCAATTATTCGGTATCTGGTTAATTTAGTTAACTACTAAATTACTCGGTATTCGTCTTTTACGGTATTCGGATATTACGATTAATCCAGATTTATAGAACTATTCGAACAACAAATAGGTGAGGTAGTTCAATTATTCGGTATCTGGTTAATTTGGTTAACCACTAAATTGCTCGGTATTCGTCTTTTACGGTATTCGGATATTACGATGAATCCAGATTAATAGAACTATTCGAACAACAAATAGGTGAGGTAGTTAAATTGTTCGGTATCTGGTTAATTTGGTTAACCACTAAATTACTCGGTATTCGTCTTTTACGGTATTCGGATATTACGATTAATCCAGATTAATAGAACTATTCGAACAACAAATAGGTGAGGTAGTTCAATTATTCAGTATCTGGTTAATTTGGTTAACCACTAAATTATTCGGTATCGGTCTTTTACGGTATTCGGATATTACGATTAATTAAAGTAACCGGGTAGCGAATAGTTCGATTAACTGGACTATTAGGTATCCGGCTGGTTTGATTGATTGTACTATCCGCAAATCAAATAGTTTCTGTTAGCCAAATAAGCTTTTATCCGATTAATTACCAAATTAATACTATTCGCATCCAGTTAAATGGGTAGAATATTTTTTTAAAATTGTCAGCTAAACTGAATTTACCGATAATTAATGTTGACCTTGAAATATGATAATTAGGTCATTATCTGTCTTCAACTGATTATGAACGACCAGGAAATGTTGTGGTGATGACGCTTGTCTGTCTGCAGTATCAATTACGGTTGATTTGATCAAAGCATCGTTGCATTAAGCGACGCTTCATTAATAATCAGTGTCACTTCCAAAACCGAAATCGACACATTAATGGCAATCTCTGAGCTCATTTATTGGCATCCTCATGGTGCAACATCCGGAATGATGCAGGCGATTTGGATGCAAGAGGCTGAGGGTGACAGAGGGTGCGGGCTTGCGTATTGCGCCCTATTGATCGACTCCCCCGCATGCGGTAGCACCTCCTGCTTCCAGCAGTGACCTCGGCCTGCAGTCGAGAGTCGTGTGCTCGGGGAAAACCAGCTCCGGAGACGCGAACGCGACCCCATTGTGTTCGGCGTATCACTGCCTTCGTCGTACGAGTGAATGTTTGTTAGGACACCTTAACGTCACCACCCCCAAATCATACTCGAACAAAATAATCCTCCAGAGACACACAAGGACAGATTTTGCCTGTTTCGCTAAAATTAAATTTTGTTCCAATTTCAAAATGCACGCAACTTCAGCATTTTTCAAACTAAAGCTGTTCGAATCCGGTACCCGGAGTCTATCGTCGCTCTTAGCTTTTAGCCCCCGTAGTTACCATTAGATTTAGCTGCCTGAATCCTTTCGAAAAGACGTTGTCAAAAGTGCTTTTCCCCATTCTTCTAAGATTAGGACGTGTGAGACAGTTTAAACTGAAGTGATTTCTACACTGCCATCTCCGTTTAGGCGTCGTAATTTGTAAATAAATTATGCGGTGGGGTGATTACGGTAAATGGGCGGTTAATTAGGGCCATCCCTGGAGGTCGACCTGCAAATTTAAAATACATCTGGGAATACTGACTGCTATGTTTACAATGTCGTACCAGCAATAACCATCCCGTAACATAATGATGACGGGTAAGTTTTTTTACATATAATAAGCATACGTGATTTGTAATCCATTGAATAAAATTGCAATAAACAATTCTCGTTTATCAAATACGCAAACGGACAGAGGAGACGAGAAGTATTTTCTACGGTTATACAATAATGATTTGTTGTCATGCATTCATTAAAATTAAATCAGAATATATTCCGGTTTCTTAAATTTGTAAACAGATAGAAGAGACAAATAAAATTTTCAATAATGGTGATTTTCAAATCACAACTTTACGTTTGTTACATCTACGTGGTCATTAAAGGCGCCAAGCCCACGGGATATCCTGCCGCATTTCCAACACCATGGGCGATTTTTCATCCGCACAATAGCGCAAAAATCACTACAGAACAAATTGTGCCTAGGTAGAGCTTAATTTTTTTGTCGCTTTTTTTTTGTGGTGACATAAATACTGGTTGTTCTTGAAGCGTTATGGGGCAGATAGCGCCGTTATCAAAATTTGTGGTTCTGAACCGCAGCTTATGATTTTTTATACATTTTCGCCAAGCAAACAGCAGCACCGAGATGAATTATTTGACGGCTATAGTGATAAATGTATTCTACAGATACAATGTAAAAACAACCGCAGTACAAATATTTGTATGGTTTTTGCTCATCAACTATTCAATACCAATTAAATATTAATTAAACGGGTTTGATTAATATTGTGCTTCCGCTAACAAACTACCTTAAAATTGAATAGTATAACAAACAATCCAGCAATTTCAATTTAACGAAGTGTAGCGCAGGTAAGGTATAAGTCGTAATCATAATACTGAGAAGCGGGCTGTCTTAAATAACCCTTCTTAAGGACTTTGAGAAATTTTTAGTAGCTACATTATGACGCTACTATACATTTTAAAACTATAAGTACACACAGGCATTTTCCCATTGTAATAGGTTTGCATAACTCAATCGTTTGCCATTTTTTGAAGTAACATAAATGCTGCTAATTCTTGAAGCGTTGTAGTGTACTCAGCGCCGTTATCATAATTTGTGGTTCTAAACCACAGCTACAATTTTTGTATACATTTTGCCATGTACATAGCGGCACAGAGATAAGTTATTTGACGGTTGCAAAGGTACAAATTAAAGATGATCATTCATCAGAGAATCATTTTTGCCGTTATCTGTGGTAGGATAGCTACTACTTGCTATCAAAAATCTATGGTATTATGGGTGGTATTGATGATGGTATTAATTAAATCCTTTCTTCTGGTAACAGTCTACCATATAATTTAAAGGTCTAATATATAATTCAAACAAATACTTCTTAAGTGTAGCACAAGTAAAAGGTTCATCCTTGGTAAGTCAATCTTCAGATACTAGCACTGCCTAAAACATGATCTGAGGAAAGATAAGTAGTAAAAAGAGGAAGAATGATTAGATGAGAAAACGAAAAATTTGGGTACACGATATGCTGAAACCATAAAATACTAATGGCGAATATCTTAATTTATATGGTAGACAAAGACACGAACTTGTGCTACTTCAGTGTTAAAATGCCAGTTCAATGAAATATGTCTTACGAAGAAGGGGCAGATGTACATGAATAATCTCACATTAAGAGCTAGCATATCTGCAAAAAAGAAACGCTTGCGTATTATTTAATTACAATAACTGATTTGGCTACACAAATATGGTGCAGTTGTTAGGGTACTATGGTTGTGTATGATTTGCAAGAGGAAATATTTCAATTTCAGCAGGATTACGACGGATATTAGAAAGAATGTAATACCATCATGATTGGTCTGCATCTTGCTTTGATACTTCAGCTATTTTCTGCAGTTTTCTTCAGTTTTAAGACATCGGAGTTATAATTGTTTTTATTGGTACAATACTACGGGTTCATCAATTTTGCGCACTCATACTTGGAAAGGGATTAGAAAATGCCGACTTATATATTAATATACCAAAATAACGACCAGACACGAATTGAGGGGCATTTACCTTTAAATCAATTTTTGAAGCCCTTCTCTCGTAATCAGCACAGAGAAAATTGTTAATTTCCGATCATCACGTGCCAGAAGTGTTCGGAAAATACGTTCGGTATATTAGGTAAAAAATATCAGCTATTTAATAGAAGGTTAAAATCGCGATCAAAATACGCAGAAAACCTTGTACTATAAACTTGTGTATTACATAATGTAGGAAAGCATTTGATTCTTACACTTACAGCAAGCGTAGAAGATGCATTAAAACTATTTGGTGACATAGCGGAAATGCCGAAGTCACTGGTTTTCAGGTGAGAGAATTATATCATCAAAGTTCGAAGTTGCTGCCATCGAATGGCAAAAGAATTGCGTGCAAATTTTCATGTTATACTTGTATTGTATTTATTGTCTTAAATAATCTTACGAGTAAAGTTTACGAACGAGTTTTGGAGACCAGACTGAGGAAAGAGCTGGAAGGAAAAATCTCGGACGCCCAACACGGCTTCAGAGTGGGTAGGGGCACACAAGACTTAATCTTCTGTCTACAAGAACTAATTACAAAATCCCTTATTCATAACAACGACATCTATATGTGCTTCGTGGACCTAGAAAAAGCCTTCGACAGTGTACCCAGGGAAAAGATATGGCCAGTGTCAACCGAGAAAGGAGTTAGGAGAGAATTAGTAGCGGCAATTAAGGCACTATATAAAAAATTTAGCAACTTTGTGAAATACAACAGCGAAATCAACCAAGTTGAGACTGCCAAGGGGGTGAGGCAAGGCAGTATCCTGAGCCCTCTCCTGTTTATCGTGCTGCTTGACCAATTAGCACAAGAAGTGGGGAAGGAACGACGAGGAGCCAGAGTAGGAGTGAGGAGACTAGAGGCGGTGGAGATAAGGGAACTGCTATATGCGGACGACATGGTCCTAGTAGCTGAAAGCGAAAAGCGCCTACAAGATTTGTTGAAGACCTGGAGTGATGTGCTAATGCGTAACAGCTTGAGAATAAATAAATCCAAGATGGAAGTGATAGTGGAGAAAAAAAGAGGAAAAACAATTAGGATAGAGTTGGAGGGGGTAACTCTGAAGCAAGTGAATACATTCAAATACTTAGGGGCCAATGCAGATCACGTAGGAGATTTAGAGAGCGAGATAAACAGTAGAATAGGCAGTGTGGCACTACGCGATGGGAAATCCTTCTTTGGGAAAAAATAGATCTCTAAGGAAACGAAAGTAAAATTTTTGAGCAGCATAATAATGCCAATCCTCACATATGGGAGTGAATAGTGGGCCCTGACTGAGAGATTGAAATCGAAAATTCAGCATGCGAGATGAGGGTACTAAGAAGGATCGAGGGGTTACTAGAAGGAACAGGATAAGGAACGAGGAAATCAGGAAAAGACTGGGGACAAAACCGGTGATGGAAATAATAGAACGTAACCAGTTGCGGTGGTTTGGACACGTAGTGCGGATGGTAGGCAATAGAATAGTCAAAAAAGTCTGGGGGATGGAGGTATATGGGAAAACGGGCAGGAGCAGACCCAAGAAGACTTGGAACGACAGCATGGTTACGGCAATAACAAAAAAGGGACTAAATTGGAGAGCAGCGAAAGAACTGGCCGGAGATAGGAAGGGGTGGAGAAGACTGCAGAAACTCGAATACCTCCACACCCGGTAAGGGGAAAGGGGTGAAGACTAAGTAAGTAATAATCTTACTTATTGACTTTGCGATACTCCCAACAACTACTTTTCACATCGCCATATCTATTGGAACTATAAGTAAACTATCAAGACGTTCTTTGTACAATAGGTGTTTAACAAACGGGTTGAAACTGTGCAAAATTAAGTCTATATAAATAATTCCTTAAAGATAATCAACTCTATACCTTTTATCATGATTAAGTAGACTTACTCCACGCCTTATAATTAACAGCGAACGCATCTCTAAGACATAGCAAGTCTATCTCTAGTATATCTTTTACAAAACTTCATATTTCGTCTTGAAAACCCAAACAAAATGGTGAACTTCAATTCAAACAAATTGAGCAATTCATGTTTCATCAAAATCAGACCTGCGGCAGTAAATACTTTGATCCAAAACATACATACTATATGTACACCATCAAACCGTCCTTATACAGTGGGTCTGCATTTTGCGGAATGAGTATGAAACTGTGTAACAATGGTGTGAATATATGATTTCTGAAAAGTAATCAACCCTATACTTTGTATCTTCATTAATTAGAATTACTCCATGCCTTATAATTAATCAGCGAACGCCACTTTAAGACATAGCAAGTTCATATTTCGTCGTTCCCTTACAAAACTTTATATTTCGGCTTGAAAAACCATAAAAATGACGTACTTCGTCATAAAAGTCGAGCAATTCTCGATTCGTCAAAATCTGGCCTGTGGCACTTTGAATACTTTGATCTAAAACAGACGCACTATCAATATAATAACCACACCTTCCTCATCAATAGATCTGCTTTTTATCAAATGAGTGTAAAGCTGTGCAATAATGAGTCTGAAAAAAGATTTCTGAAAGGTAATCAATCCTACACTTTGTATGCTCATCAATTACAATTACTCCATGTCTTATAATTAATCATCGAACACAATTTCAAGCTATAGCAAGCTTATATCACATAGATCATTTACAAAACTTTATATTCCGCCTTGAAAAACAAAAAAAAAGGCAAATTTCAAGTCGCAGAAGTCAAGCAATTCTGGTTTGGTGAACGCTAATCCATCAAAATCAGACCTGAGGCACTTTAAATACTTTGATCTAAAACAAGGCAGTGAGCATTCAGTGCTTCCAGCACTAGATGAACTTGTGCGTGTCACTTCAGAATTTATCAAGATCATAAAATGATAAGACTGCTCGCGTGGTAGCTAACATTTTAGTTGAAGTTCGGGGAGCAAACGGAAAGGAGACGGAAAAAATGTGTTGGGGGAAGTGTCGTCCTTAATTTCTATCACAAGAAATATTTTGTCTGTGTCAAGGTTGCCCATATTTCTCTACCCTATTAAGAGGTGACAAAGAGTCCCAAGGTGAAATTTGGGGGGAAATTGCTCGCCGCTCCCGAATACAAATGTGTGAACATTTTCTACATTAATTATGCTGGCGTTCTCAAGAATCACTTCTAATTGCACTACTATATCTACGTTTCATCTACTTAAAAATGAATGATACAAGGATCGGCAGCATTGTGTTTTTTAACCCCAAACACGGATATTATTTATTAGGAAGAAAGATCTCCTGATAGCTCGTTTGATAAACTGGCCTTACCCAATATTGGGGTTTCGTTTTACATCATCTTTCAGACGTTTCCCTTTGATTCGACAAGAAAAAACCCCATTATTTGTAATCGTTTCCGCCGTCTCAAATACGAGATGTTTCTTTACACAACGATAGTTTCTTCTGTGCTTAGTGCTTTATCGGATAATAAATCACGTTCCACACAACAAAAGTAGAATTATTGAATGCGTGAAATTAAATCCACTTTCCTTTTGACAAATATAAAACGCGACTATTCATCAAATTGTGTAAATTAATTCCCAACAGCGAAGCATTGTTACGCATAAATTTCCATTCAATGTTTCAAATGCTCATAATTAGCGCCCTCTTGATGATAACAAACTAAAACGCAAATTTGAAATAGTTAGATTTGCTGTTAAACGAGGTTACTAAATAATGCGGAATTTCGGCAGGAATTTCCACGAGAGAATTTAACTAGATAGCGTTAAGTATTTCAATAATGCCTCGGTGTGCCCATGGATTCAATATAAAATAACTTCAATATATTGTCGCGATCCGCCCCTAGCGAGAAAATTCGATCATGCAAACTTCACGCGAAAATGGCTGACGATGAAAGAAGAATGGCGAGTTATTAATTTCCAGTTAAATTCCATTAATTTTCATTAGTACGAATTTTCATTATTAGCGTCACTCAAATTTGTTGCCTGTTTTTACCATCTTGCTTTAAGCGCACCCCTCGTCATTCGCGCCGACTCTAATTCCAAAGCCAACTTCGGAAAAATAATTCCCAAATCCCGCGCCTTATCGCAGCCAGAAATCGAATCCAATTAATAAGCCTTTTTTATGAAAACCAGCCGCAAAGTTTGGGAGCATCACAAAATTAAATTTGACATTAACAGCGTTTGCATGAAGGATTATCAAAAAGTGGAGATTCCCAATAAAGGGCTCGCAGTCAAGAAGCGAGTTCATCCCTTATCGTAGCTAGTTCATCCCGGAGTTGCTCCGAACACTGCAGTCATCTGAATGAAACTGCCACTTTCAGAGCCCATTTCGACCTGTCTCCAAATTGGTTTGCTGAAAATGTGACGAAGACTTTGTTGCTATTTAGTTTCTCATTCGCCTTGAGCAATATGTTGTATGTACAGACAAGATGGAGTGATCTCTGAAAAATGTAGTTCAGAAAGTGGGAATAATGTATGAAGCAGACTATCACCAGATGCAATTTTCAGAAACTTGCGCTATTGAAATGATGTGTAATTCTACATTAGACAAACAAAATTCTGTGGTTCTTAAGTTTAAGTTTACTTCTATTGTTGTTGAAATGTGGAGAAACTTAAATAATAAAAAGAAAAACTTTACAAATAATTCCCAAAACCCGTTTCTGTTCAGAGATAGGTAGTCCAATGTGATTTAAACCTAAACGAGTTCACTGAAAACAAAAGATTTTTTTTTATATTTTGTTACAGCTAAAACGCAGAAGATACGTAAAAGTCAGAAAAATACGATAAAACCGTTTTTGTTCAGAGGTATAGTCACAAAATATTCACTGTTTATTAAACTTAGACGTCCGAACGTACAAAATTGGAACTAAACGAATCAGTTGGAAAAATGTTTTATTTGATATTCAGCTACAACCGAAACTTGGACAGCAAAATATTTAAATACCCTAAAACTGTCACAAGAGATATCATAATAATGGCTTGAAAATATGCGGTGTTTGCTAAATTTCAACTTTATATTGGGTTAACTACGAAAAACGTTTAGTTCAAATATTTATATAGTCTTAGAATTTTACGTTGAATCTCAACTAATTAAGTAATGTATGTTCACTTATGGTTGAAACCTCAAATTTTAATAGCAGCAAAACCATTTAGAAAAATAGTTATCTAAATTGTTATATTCGGTAATATGGTAATCCTCTAACGAGTTTAATGGCTAGAAAATATTCTGAGTTTGTTTTATACAAAAAACCCTTGTTGCAATCAAACCAGTTACGTAAGAAATTGTGTTTGTTTTATTTATAGTTGCAGTTACAACTTACTCATTTAAGTAGTAAAAAATCACTGTATATAGTTTACATAAACAGTTTTATTTAGTGATATGGAAAGTCACCGTAGGTTGATTTCCCACAAGAGGGCTGGTCGCTCTAGGGCTAGTCGGGTTCCGCACCGGAATCCTCAGCCCCTCTTCAGCCAGTAACGGGAATATAAGGATGTGGATGATAGAGATGATACTGTCGCAGCGTTTACCTGTATGGTCCAGAAAAACCTCCAAAACCTGAGTCAGGAAGACGGCCCGGGCGTTCGACGCCCGAATAAAAGGTAAACGTTGTACCGCTGGGCCACCTTCCTCGGTTCAGTAATATGGTAATCATATGGTAAAGCATTTGTTGCACTCAACAATCTTATATTGGAACTAAACTACTTCTTCTTTATCAATTGCTCTTCTACCTTACGGTGTCGAGGTTGCCATTCATACATTCGGGATTAATTGAAGGTGATAGGTCCCCTTTGGACTTGCATCACGCTCCTACCGCTCCCCTCAACTACAGTCGCTCTATCCATTTTCACTATTTGTGTTAATTGTGTGTATGATGTTGTGGGTGGCCTTGTTACTTCTCCTGGTCAGCCAGTGGTTAGGAGAAGCGCCGTTAATTGTAACCCAACGTCGAATGGATTACCGAGCTCGATACCGACCTTAGGAATTACCGACAAATTTCTGCCTATCCCAAGGTTCGAACCGAGGACTTCGCATTGCGAGCCTAGCCCTCTTACCACTGGGCTACTCGGGATCTAACTAAACGACTTAAGTAAAAGTAAATATTTTTTTCCACATACTAAAAGTTAGGTAGCGTAAAATTGGTACGTAAATTCCATATCAGCAATTTCGATCAGTGATGTAGTAATACTACAATAACTAAAAAGATTCTGCATGTTTAAACTCAGACTTTGATACCAGAACTGTGAAATATATACTTCTTAAAAGCCGTGGCTGGTAATCCTTTATGACGAAGAAATATTCTGCGTTTGTTACATTTATACTTTACCAACAAGTAAGTAGATCCTTTTTCCATTAATTTCTTTTATTGGAATGATCCATGAAATTGTTCGTAGAACTCGTATTGTTAATAATAATATTATAACCTCCAAATCGAATTTATCATAAACTTTTGTGATGGAGTTTCTTCTTAATATCAATGTAACGAAGCACTTTTATTTAAATTATGTTCTTAATATTGATACTTATTTTTAATTATATCTTGTAGATATGAAGTTATAATCGGATGGCATTAACATTTATGTTTTGTTGCCATTCCAATTGTTGAACAATCCATAAAAAGACGAGCGAAAAGCAATCGACAATCGAGGGACGCTTACTTCATTCTGCGACGAAATTCTTCTTTTTCCGATATTTACCCGAAATCTCGGCCGTAAGTTAATTACAACACATCGAAGATATACTAAAATCTTATCACTTTGTTTTATTATAAAATACATAAATAACTACACAAATTTACATATTTGCGGAGCTGCAGAAAATACGTGCTTTCAGCTTGGTGGTACATAAGCAATTCTCAACTTTTATTTATAAAACTCTTTTTTGCCCGCTGCCAAACGGCCAACGGCGTAGGAATATGAAAAAATGAAGGCGAACCACACAAAATTAGCCAAGCAAAAACTGACCAAACTAACAAATATTTAGAAATTACAATAACTTTCTTATAAATAAATTTTCATCAAATGGAACACCACTGTGTTACACATTAAAAAATGAACATTTTGACACCTCACTTGTTATACTTTCGAAAATGCACTTAAAACTTCACAAATATTTTTACATTAATTTAAATAAATTCACAACAATTAAATCTAATTATTACAAAATCGACTCATAGCTTCTATACATACCCTATCACATTACTATGAACATATTTTTCTCAAGGAAAAGTTAAAGTTCAATACAATTACAAAAATAAAATGTAACTGTCAATTTGAGTACAATTTTACTCATATTTTGATAATTGCAGCTCAAGAATGCACAAATATGACTGAAAGCTTTCCCCTACACAAAGAAGGAAAAGCACAAAATATTCAGCGTTTGTTAAACAGTGTTTAAAAAACGACTGAAAAAAAAACACAATTTTATTCGATATTCAGTTACAGCTGAAACTTAAGAGATATTTAAATGACAGAAAATCGTTTGTATTCAATGATATGGTAATCCTTCAATTACCAGAAAATAATCGGCCTTTATTTAACTTACAGAGGCTCATTGGAACTAATCGACTCAAGAAAATGATATTCTCCGCTTGTTAAATTGGAACAGAATTCTCAAAATTATTTTATTCAGTGTGGACCTACAATGAAATGTTCTACTTTTGTTAATCCTAGAAACTTGTACGGGATTCTGATGATTTACGCAAGGTGCTGATGTTAAAACAAATGCAAGTTTTACTTAACATTCAGTGGTAACTAAAACTTAGAAGTTTAAATAGCGAAAAACTTATTTCATTTTATTTAACGTCAGAAAATATTTTGCGTTTGTCAAACTTATGTGAATGGGTTAATAAAAAAAAGTGTTTATGTAGAGTCCAGATATACGTATATCACTAGACATTTAAGTTGTAGAAAACCCTTTTTAAGTATTTAGTGGAAGGGTAAAGATACAGTGCCAGTGTTGTTAAACTTTTAAACTTTAGTGCACAACTGCAAGATTGAGCTAAGGGTAAAACTACACGGACGGATTTATCGCTGCGTGTTTCACGCTGCCACGGCGTCTAGCGACTACACGAGAGCGTTGATATCGTCATTAATACAGTCGGTGGCATAATGGATGTTGTACAAGTATGTTGTATTGCTGCAATGAATGTGTATTTACGTTTAAGAAACAAACGAAACAGAAACCGTTGTTGGTGGATACGTCCCATTCTTTGGAGCAGACTATCTACAGGACAATTTCATTTAAAATTTAATTAACATAAACAATACCCTAAAAAGTTCTTCTGTTATGTTCGAATGTCTGTGAATAGTAGAGCAGGGTGTTTCTCTGCTTCACTTATTAACCTTTCCATATCGAACATCTTTCACGAGTAATTACAGATCGCAGATCCACCGATAAATTGCTAATTTCGACTGAGACTGTAATCAGCGTTTAATACGCCGGTCGTGTAGTTTACTTCTAGCAAAACAATATGTTGCACTCTTGACGTTATCTCCGCCCGACGTATTTAGCGTCGCATGCAGCGTTGCTTCCGTCCACGCTCACAAAACGCCGCGTGTTTAACGCTCGTGTAGTTCAAGACATTTAAAACTATGCATTACATTTGGGCGTGGGACTCGCAGCGTGAAACACGCAGCGATAAATCCGTCCGTGTAGTTTTACCCTTAAACTACATTCTATATTTAGATGTGATGAATTTATTATTTCCATATTTCTCAAAAATGGTAATTAGCACAAATCTGATCAGACCACTCGGATTTTCATACGGTGTGGTAAAAATACTTAACGGTGTACTTATTCAAAAATTGGCTTTTTCGCTTGAGTACTATGTGTGATATACTGGGCCATATAACAGAACCTGTAAAGCTGTTACAACAAATCCAAATCCCTGGATAAATTTGGTGACTAATTGAGAAGCGCAGCACACTAGATGCTGTAGCAGCATTTATTACATTAATCCAGAGCGTGTACAATATGCACATAAATTCTGTTTATTTTTGTTTTTTGCCCCGGAATTAAAATTGCGAAATAAAACGCTGAACCACGATTTCAAGTGCTTTATGCGTCATGTAAATGTGACAACGCGGAACACTAAAATCACACCGCGCGGGCTTCATTAGTCTGCGACAACAATTAAAATTTATAAGTAGGCAAACTAATAGAGATTTGGACGGTTAGTCGTGGAAAACCAAGATAATTACACAAGTTGGAGTTGAAAAAGGAGCCGTAGCCCCAATTACTAATAAATATCTTGATATTAAACAGTGACGATATGAATAAGCATTGATTGCGATTATACAGCGTGACGGTAAAGTTCTGCAAAAAAATCATAACTTTGATATGTAATGATATGTTATTGTTTTTTTAAAGTCACTTTCTAACGTAAATTCATTTTTCTATCGGCTTCTGTTTCCGCGCTATAACGTTATCGTTAATTTTTTTAAATTGAAACTCCTCCCCCCCTATTTTGATAGATCTCCTTACCATTTAAATGGTGATATAAAAAAATTCGTAACCCACATAGCATTTTTTTGAGAAACATGCACATAACGTTCAAAATATTCAGAATTGCTTAATGAAAATAAAAACGTTATAAAAAATTACCTGACGGAAATGTTCAAATTGTCCACCATTAACCAGTAGGCATTGGCCAGCACGTGTGTAAACACTTTGTATCACACGTTCAATAATTTCCGTACTAATACTTTCCATTTCTAAATGAATGTGATGCTTTCAATCGTCTAAATTAGTCGCGAACAACTCGTGGGCCGCATGCCAACCACGAAGCAATAATCTGCGGCCCGACGGCTTTTCTCCTCAGACACAAAACTTTTCTGATAGTCACAGATAAAAGCAAAACATAGCAAACAGACAAAGAGCCAGGCTACCTCGAAAAATCTCTATAATTACCAGCTGTATTTGCTTACTAACAATATCAAAGGATATCAAGCCTTCCGCCCCAAAAAAGTGCTGTAGTAAGTACTCCTTCAAATTTTATACAAAAAATTTTATTGATATTTGTATCGCACCGTCTACCCGACAACGGCCAAAAGCAGCAGGAACGTTAGAGAATTAGGAGGCATGTATATACTAGGTCATAATATTTTGGTCTGCGGCCCGGTAGGCATATTAATTTTTTTAATTTACCTTGGCGGCCGCTGGTCTGAATTGTGTGGTCTACTAATGTAAATTCGAGATTTCACATGACCACCTAGAAAGAACAGAGAGGACCATTTGAGTGGCCTGCGCGGTCATTTGACTTAACGCCGCTGATTTATTTTTTTGGCTCATGTAAAATCGCAAGTTTACATTAATAGGCCAAATAGTTTAAGACGATTTAAAGCGTCGGATTCGTTTAGAAATGGCAAGTATCAGCCCTGAAATTATTGAGTAGGACATACAAAGTGTTTACACACGTGCTGGTCAATGCCAACTAGTTAATGGCGTACCATTTGAACATTTCCGTCAGGCAATCTCTTTCACAAGTTCTTATTTTCAATAAAAATAAACCGGTCGACCAGAGTTCGACTCCCGTTGTGGTCCGAATTTTAATTAATTCTGGAGCAAGGAGGCTGCCTCGGTAGCATAGTTTGGGAGGGAGTTAAAAGGTGGGGCATGTTATACTGGTTGTTTAGCGCATTATGCACTGATCCCAGATAAGCGGGATGAGATGGAAATGCCAAAGCAACCCCATGATTCTTTAAAAAAGTGGGAAAAAGCGGGGTTTTTTTTTAAAAAATTAATGATGAACTCACGGCCAGGAAAAAACATCGATATAAAAAAATGTAGGTGAGAAAGTGCCTTTTAAAAAATAAAATTAAGAATTTTTTATCACCTATATCTTCACTAAACTATAATTAGCAAACATTTTGGTTAAGGATTGGCTGTTAAAAACAAAACCTGTGTCATATAATTTATAATATTTACAACAATTATTTAATAGTTATCAAAGAATAGTTCAGTTCTTATAAGTATTTTTACTACAAAATACAAAATAGCTATTCCTGCTTCTTCTTTCATATGTGGTTTCCAATATAGGCAGCCTAGATTTTCCTTTTCTTTCGGAATGCATAAAAATCATCTGCAGCTATTACGATCGTATAAGTATTTCCGATCGGGTGAAGGTGCGTATTTCAATTACTTGATATATCTGGATGGAATCCATATGCGTTATTTCAAGAAGTTTGACAAATGGTAAAGCGCAGGCTACCTTAAGGAGGTCTAGCTATTACTACATTGCAGTTTTTGCTGCATATCTATAAAAACTAACAATATTGCCTCTAAATA
Source organism: Limonius californicus (assembly GCA_014611495.1). Classification (NCBI taxonomy): domain Eukaryota; kingdom Metazoa; phylum Arthropoda; class Insecta; order Coleoptera; family Elateridae; genus Limonius; species Limonius californicus. The sequence continues at coordinate 3,539 of JABXWE010002246.1, read as the reverse complement.
ATGAATTGTATGGATTTAACATGCACGATGTGCGTAACATACGCTCATCTGCATATTAGAACATAGTTATAATAAATACAAACAGTAATCCATTATAACCTCAAAATATGTTTAAGAAATGCGTTGTTCATGTTACATCTTGGGTGTATAAACAAGATGTGGCTGGTTTGAAACTTTGGTGTTCATATTCTCTTTGTATAATAATAAGTAAGAAAAAGCAACAAATGCGCCTGGTCATTTTTGTATGTATAAAATATATGTTTTGAGGTTATGGTCTGTTTTTATTACATACTAAACGGAACAGAACGGAGTATATATTACAATATGAAGATAACCGTATGGTGCGTGGAATGTGAGTTTTTCCAAATTTCTCCTGCTTTCTAACCTACCATTTGAAGCTATGCAAAAGTTTTCCAATATTTCTACTTCATTTGTAATGCGGATGAAGCAGTATGGAACCCGTTATATGCTTCCTTAAATTATCCGGTAGTCGTTTTACGAATGTCTTTATTAAATTCGATATTGTTATTCCTTTAGATATGGAGCAAAAACTGTAATGTTGTGATAGCTAAACCCTTACAAGGTAGCCTCTGATTAACCATTCACTAAATACACTCAAAGAACTTATATAGAATCCACCCAAGTCTACCAAGTAATTCAAATATTCGGTGAGAAACACCAAGGAAAATGCCGAAGATCATAATCCCTGTGGATTCAGAAGTAAATATTTACTGTTTTAAAGTAAACAATAACTGTAGCAAGTATAATATAATTATTAAATAATTGTAGTTTATGTTATAACCTGGCTTCTGCAAAACATATGATTTACTTTCTACAGCAACATGGAAACTTGCGTGATTATTTACTGATTAAATGTAGGTTTTACAAGCATTCTATGCGTTTTGGTCCTGATTCAGGAAATTAGATACAGGACGAAAGAGATCGCTTTATAACTAGGTTAAATCTTCGATACCGTGCTTCAATATTTGCGCCCAATAGAATGAATATGTACTTTGCCCACAAGGGCACAAAAACGTAAGCCAATTAAGTTTGAAGCCGCAAGTGGGTTGTTTAACCGGAGATACCAATAAAATTTTAATTACAAGGGATTCGTAAATTATGAGATTCCAATTAATCACAAAAAGCAAACAAGGGATTGGGAGGTTTCGATTAATTTCGTATCCGGGGCCTTCCAGAAAAACAACTAGTCCCTGGGATCCGCGAACCTTCTATCAAGATATTACGGATTTTACCTTTAGGTTGTAAAAAATGTGTTCAACATCAGGCCGTGGCTATGAGTAAAACAACACAAAAATATTTGTTTTGTAAACATTTGGCAGCTTTCGCTTGTTCAAACAGCACCAGTATCGCTTTTCCCTGCTTCCAATAAACAACACCGCGAAATTCTTTGACAAAAGCAATATATTTAAGCAACCAGGGTATAATTCACTCCAACATTTACATCTACTGTTGGGAGCACCTGCTCACCTGCAATACAAATGCGTATTTCCTAGGGAATTATGGTCTGCCAACATGTAGCCTGGCGCATCCACCAAAACAATTTCTAGTATGTGCCTCAGTACCGATTTTCTGCAGAATAAAGCCGTAAAAGCATAAAACCGCGGCATTTTAAAGCTTACAATCTTCGTAGATGTCAACCGCAACATCTGACGCTTTAACCAATAAATTTGCCCAGTCTTCCTTCTTAAATAAAATACTAGAAGTTGCTAAAATACAGCGCCATTCTGAAAGCTGGCAATATGGAAGATATATCGCCGCTGCACCGTCTACGTGAAGAACTTCAAATTTATTTTTTATTATAACTGCTGTATTTACTTGTTTCTAGAGACAATTCTTGATACATTGAAATTCGCCCCGACAAATTATTATTAAAACTTCCTTGCAGGAAAATCGATGCGGCTTGCACGGAAGCTTTCAATCGAGTTTAAATTGAATATTTGGGGTCACTTCTGACCACAACATAACTAATGGAATTTTCAAGGAAAAGATTGATCGACCTTTTAAGAAAAAGTGAATTATGAACAACAAATATAGCTCCAATATATAGAGATATAAACATACATTGGTTAATTATTACCCAATATTACCCAATTTACAATATTACAATTTACTTATAATAATCTTACTTGTTGTGATCCTTAAATTCATGTTTTGTTAAATCTAAAGTAATATTAAAATATCCAATTCTGGATTATACTGTAAAATATATGTTTTTAGTAAACAAAGATATAGGAATTTTCTATTAAATCCTAAACCCATTTTAAAAATTTAATTTGTAACAATCCTAAACAATGGGATTGCTGGTCGTAATGAACTAACTACGAGAAGTTATTAAAAGATTCATCAGTAGATAATTTTCGGTACGAATGTAATTTATAGGTGTTGTAAAAAAATGTGATAACACCAATAAAAGACGTTTGGTTTAAAAATATAATTAAGATCCATTTCAGTAGCGCCTGATAACTACAGAGAAAAGGTACTTGAAAACAAGGCAGACTTTTTTCGTCTCATATAAGTCCACATTGCATGGTATCGACTACTTAAACATAAATACTGCTTACTAACATTGGTCTGGTTTTAAAATTTAGGTATGAGCCATTTCAGGCTAATCAGTAGTAACTATAAAGAAGAAATGCGTAAGTAAAAAGTGGATTTTTATACTGTGCTTCAGTACAGTTTTCATTAATTCCGTATAGTAAAGTATAAGTAATTAAAATATATAGTTGAGATATATTTCAGTTTAATCAGTAACGCTTGCTAGTAAGAAAAGAAAATTACTAATATTCGAAAATTATTTCTTTGGAAATTTAGTTGTGAGTTTCAGTTCAGGATAATCTGTAGAAAATATAAAGAAGAAATTGCGTAAGTACAAAGTACTTTTTTCTACTGTACTTAAGTATACTTTACATTATTTATGTATCATGAAGTACAAGTAATTAAAATATACAGTTGAGATATATTTTTGATTATTCAGTATCGCATGGTAACAACTAAGGAAAATTACTTTGGTAAAAATTACAAGTATTTTATGTACTTAAGTACACAGTACGCGTAGTTATAGGTGATTAATGAAATTACCAATATTTTAAAAATTATTCCTTTGGAAATTTAGTTGTGAGTTCCATTTTAGGGTAATCTGTAAAAAAAATAAAGAAGAAATTGCGTAACTACAAAGTACTTTTTCCTACTGTGCTTCAGTATACTTTACATTATTTCTGAATCATAATGTACAAATAATTATAATATATAGTTGAGATATATTCTAGATTATTCAGTAACGCCTGGTAACAACAAAGGAAAAGTACTTTAGTAGAAATTACAAGTATTTTATGTACTTAAGTACACAGTACGTCTATTTGTAGGTGATTGATGGAATTACCAATAGTTTGAAAGTTATTCGTTTGGAAATTTAGTTGTCAGTTCCATTTCAGGATAATATATAGAAAATATAAAGAAGAAATTGCGTTAGTATAAAGTACTTATTTCGACTGTGCTTACGTATACTTTACATTATTTCT